>ML295324.1:0-30887 GCA_005239495.1 Nicotiana undulata
ATATACATACATAAGCATTGCATTGAGTTGGGATCGTACGATGGTGAGTTAAGAAACGATACTAAGAACTGAAAAGTGAATAACTGAGGTAATAAGCTAAGATAAATCACAGATAATGAGAAGGAAAAAAAGTGATACATATGGTCAGTCTACAAAGAGAGGTTATGTTTAAGATCAGTTACATGTTTGTTGATTACATGTCCTTATACTTGATGTATTTTTCTCACATGATTTACTGCTCGGTTTGTATCTTATTTTATTATGTACTGGACCTCAGTGAGTATGCATTCTACCTCTCGTCACTACTCTTTACGAGTTTAGACGGGATACTCACTGGGTACATATGTGATTATATGTACTCATGCTGCACTTTTTTTTTCCTGCACTTGACTGTGCAGGTATTGAGACTGGTTCGTCTGTTCGTCCGTCAGCTGATAGGTACTGATCGCGGCGTCGCTCCACACGGTGAGCTGTCTTCTTGGCGTTTTCCTGACAGCACCTATGGAGCCTTCTAGTTTCATTTTGCTCAGTCTTTTGTTCCAGACTGCGGCTTGTATATTTTTGTATATGTATATTTCAGTTGTTGTATCTATGTAGCCGCCCGTTGACACTGTGACACTAGTCCTGGCACACACTTGTTGTAGTTATGTTGGTAATTTGGGGGTTGTATATATTGGGCCTAGCTGTGGCGCAACTTGTTTCTACGGCCTTACCCCATACCGTTGATTATATTCCGCACTTTTATTGTTATAGTTGTACGTTGGCTTGCCTAACCTCGCCGTTGGGTGCCATCACGACCTGAACCGATTTTGGTTTATGACACTAACGTTAAACGAGTGTTGATTGATCCAGGTAGCTAAGTCAATATCATTTTGTTGAGAGCTTTGGAAGAAATGCTAATGGAGGATCAAATAATCCCAAGAGCACGAGCCTTATCTGGGTTTGATAACGCTACAGTCATAACAAAAGGAGAAACTGAGCTTAGTACCTATGCAGAAGGAGTAAACAAAAATACGAAATTCCAAGTCATTGATACCGATATGGCTTACGACGTAATCATGGGGAGACCATGGATCCATGACATGGAAGCAATACCATCTACTTTACATCAGGTAATTAAATTCCCTTCCAACTGGGGAATTCAACAGATTCGAGGCGATCAACAAACCTCAAGGAATATAAATTCACTAGCACACTCTAACAAAAAAGAGGTAGCGGAAGAATCAAAAGACAAGGAAACCACCCAAACAGGTACGAAATAAACAATTACCCAAACAGGTACGGAAGAAGGTAGCCACGAGAAGGTGAACCAAATTACCACAGAGACAACATCAAAACATACAGACATGGATTCCAGACCCGATGTCATTTAGGAGCCAGAAGAAGAGAAGCATATCAAAACAACTACTGAGGAGCTCGAAGCTATTCCACTGTTCGAGCAGAAGCCTGAGCAAGAAGTTCATATAGGCACGAGGCTAAGTCCCACGAGAAGAGGTAAGTTAACTGAATATTTAAAAGCTAACGCAGATTGTTTCGCTTGGTCCATTCGGATATGAAAGGTATACCTCCAGAAGTGATGACTCATAAACTAAATGAAGATCCATCCTTCGTGCCTGTCAAGAAAAAGAAAAGAAATCAAGGACCATTCAAGAACCAAGTGATCGACGAAGAGGTACATAAACTCTTGAAAATTGGTTCAATACGTGAGGTAAAATATCCTAATTGGCTAGCTAATACCATAGTGGTGCCCAAAAAGAATGGTAAATGGAGAGTATGCGTAGATTACACAGATTTGAATAAAGCATGCACTAATGATTCATTTCCATTACCGCACATAGATCAAATGATTGATGCCACTGCAGGTCATGAATTGTTAAGCTTTCTAGATGTGTATTCTGGTTATAATCAGATAAAAATAGACCCCTCAGACGAGGAAAAAACTTCCTTTATTACAAACATGGGGACTTATTTTTACAAAGTCATGCCTTTTGACCTGAAAAATGCTGAAGCAACGTATCAAAGGCTAGTAACCAAGATGTTCCAAGAACATCTGGGGAAAACAATGGAAGTCTACATTGATGACATGCTAGTGAAATCAACACAAGCGGAAGATCATTTCCAGCATCTTTCAATCACCTTCGAAATCTTGCGCAGGTATAACATGAAACTAAATCCAGGAAAATGCGCCTTTCGCGTTGAATCAAGTAAGTTTTTGGGTTTTCTTGTATCAAATAGGGGTATAGAAGGAAACCCTACTCAGATTAAAGCTATTAATGAAATACTTGATATACGTATGAGCAAAAAAGAAGTTCAAAGATTAACATGTAGGATTGCAGCTTTAGGAAGATTCATCTCCAGGTCTTCAGAGAAGAGTTTTGAATTCTTCTCTGTACTAAAGAAGCAGAATCAGTTCAAATGGACTGAAGAATGAACACAATCTCTTAAAGATTTGAAGGCCTACCTATCAAATCCCCCACTGCTGTCTAAACCAAAGGAAGGGGAAAGGTTATATGTTTATCTTGTTGTTGCAGAAATTATCGTAAGTGCAGTCTTGGTAAGGGAGGACAAAGGTAAGCAATCTCCTATCTACTATGTAAGTAAGTCCTTATTAGATGCTGAAACTAGATATCCTCATCTAGAAAAATTAGACTTGGCTCTAATCATGGCAGCTAGAAAGCTAAGACTGTACTTTCAATGTCACCCAATTACTGTCGTAACTTCATATCCACTGAGAAATATTTTGCATAAACAAGAACTGTCAAGAAGATTAGCTAAAAGGGCAATAGAACTAAGAGAACATGACATAGTCTATCAGCCAAGGACTGCAATAAAGTCTCAACTTTTAGCCGATTTTGTCGTTGATTTCAATACTAACATAATTCCTGAAGTGGAAAAAGAATTGCAAATCTTCACCGGGGCTAATCCAGGAATATGGACTCTATTCACTGACGGCTCTTCTAATGTAAAATGAGCCGTCTTGGGAATTGTTTTAATATCACCTACGTGTGAAAAGATACGACAAGCCATTAAATTTTATCCCATAACTAATAATGAATTCGGGACCCAAACACTCTCTAGCTCTTTCCTCTCTCTGGCGAGATTTTTGTGAGGTGGGCAGCCATGGATGCGTTGATCTCTCCCCAGCCTTTGGCTGTGGGAGAGGTAATCCAAAAAAATATAGTAACTGCTCCAAATCATAATTCAAATCAGTCTTACGCTACAAAACTTCAATCAAAACAGTCCACGTTATTGCCGTAAAAAATTGAGTTGTTCCCAGTTAAACTTGATCATGGAGAACCAATGATAGAATTCACAATGGAGGAGGTTAATGATTTAATAAGGGAAGAAGGGCTACACCAGGCAGTAGTGATGAAATTTTCTTAAGGAAAACCAGAATTACAAGAAATCAGAAGAATTTTTCGTCGCAATTCGACGTCCATTGCCACTGTAACGTGGGGCAATTGGAATTTCGTCACCTGTTGATCAGGTTTGATTTATACACTGATTATGTTCAGTTTTTATCAAGGTCTACTGGATATCTTAAACACAAAGGCGACGACTATTTCTTTCGAACTTTCCCATGGACGCTAGGATTCAATCCGAAAGAAGAGACATCTATGGCTGTTGTATGGATTTCACTACCAGGTTTGCCACCTAATTTCTTTGCAAAGAGGTCGTTAATGTCTATTGCGTCAGCAGTTGGTAAATATCTTGTTGTGGATAAGGCGACACAAGAAAAAACTAGACCTAGTGCTGCTAGAGTTAAGGTTATAATTGATCTTCTTAGTAAACATCCTAAAAAGGTTAAGCTTCATATTGTTGATCGAATTACTGGTAAACAGGTCGTGCACCATTAGGAAATAGTATATGACAATCTGCCTAAGTATTGCACTTGTTGCAAACATCAAGGACATGACGAAAAGGTGTGTCGAGTAATGAAAACACAAGTTGAAACAGAGGTGACGACAGAGGAGGTGAACCTGGACAATGTTCTGCCTATTAAGGATGGTACAAATTTTGAAAAGTTGCAAGGAGATGCAAGGGAGTATTTAAATGCTAAAAGAGCTGGTCATACAAGAAAGGATTTATTAGAAAAAGATGGTAAGCAAGGAGGTCAAATATCAACAGAAAAAATGTTTGAGCAGCAGATGGAGACTTTGAAGAATCATGGTGTTACAGGTTTGCATGTAGAAGATGCTTCAAAGATTAATAAGGGTCCACCTTTACCTAATCGTGAGGTTCCTGCTAAAACAGCCTTAGCGAGGATTTTTGCAGCAGTTAATCATATAGTTTAAGCTTATGACAGGTTGAAATCTACTAAAGAAGCAACTGTTACGACAACTGAAGCAACTTGGAGATAACGCTGATACTACTGGAAATAAGGTCGTCACAACTGTAGATGCTCAGGTTGTAAACATGCTTCATGCGACTCATGAACATGGTGGAAGTCAGTTGCAATACAAAGCAACAACAATTGTGCATGATTATGATAAGGTACATGTTACTAATGATGCAACTGCCGTGATAGCTAAAGCAGGCCCAAAGATTGGTTTTGATCGAGCTAATGCATCTGTACAAATTGGTAATACAAAAGAGGCTAAGGCAGATTGTGAACAATTGCTGGATGATGATAGGGATTGTTTGAACAAAAAAAGAGCTGCTACAGGTCGAGATAATGGGTAACATGATGGTGTGGATCAAACAGCTCATATACAAGGGCGTCTGTTGATCGTGCTGTTTCAGGTGTTAATTTAGGCCGTGGAGGTGTCAATGCTGATATTCGTGTTGGTCAACTGAATCCTGCTGGTGATAGAGCCAATATGGAAAAAATAGCAGCAGCTGGATAATTGTGTAATGAAGCTGAAAATTGTCAAGGTTTTATAGATGCTAATGCAATAACTAAGGCAATAGCATTGCCAGGACATATTGAAGGACCTGTAATTGAACCAACTAGTGTAGGTGCTATTGTGGAGGCTACTGCTGCATTGAAAGCAGTTATTGATTGTGGTGTTGCACCGTTTGAACCAGTGGAGAAATCAACAGGTTTTAAGAATGAATGGACAGTGGTAAATCGATCTCATACATCACCTAGCACAGCAAAATTTTCAGGAAATAGAAAGCAGATAGTTGCAGTGAGTTTGGCAGCTACACGATTTGATGATTCAAAGAAAGTAAGGTGCTCAAACACTTTTAAAACTTTGAACAACGAGCAGGAAGATACTGTGGGTATTTTGCAACAGAAGGATATAAGTGCCAGCTCAAATAAAAACCAGCAGAATTCTAGTGTTCCAGTAAATGCATCACAAGACATTGTTCCAGTTGTGGAGGAGCTAATGGGCATACATGCATATAGCTCTACTACTCCAACATTGTACTTCTCCAGCCCACATGTGGAACAGATTATTAAAGAGACCCAGGCAGCAATGATAACACACACCCATATGGTTAAACAACCAATCGTGACTTTGAACAAATCTGTGTTTGAAGTTCCTACACAATCGATGGATTCGTGTAGGGAGCATGGTGGGGAATCTGGACAACTAATCCTTTCTACTGGAAATAAAAACGAGATAATAAAATCAAACGTGAGGGAGATGGTAATTAAATCCAAATTGTGGGCTGACCGACGAGAGGATGAGGATGATGAAGATTGGGGTGCTGATTTTGCCGAGGATTCAACTGATGAAGGTGAACGCTGTAGTGGAGATGAGGAGATCCTTTCAGTTGGCTCACCTTTGCCAAGAATGGGCAGATCTTCAAAGTTAAATACAGGAAGCAAATTAAATGCACAAGCCCCATATTTCATTCCTAAAACTAGGCAGCAACAGATCATACTAGCTACTAGTTCGTTGGCAAAAACAGTAGATATGATTTCTGGGCAGCAGCAGCTCATCTATAACAACTCAGCTGCTAATTGTGTGAGTGATCAACATGAAGCATCAACATTAACTTATGGACAACAACAACAAATTGTGTCAAAATCAGTTACAACAAAAGATGGGCAGCAACATCACAATCCAAACGCTCCAGTTATCAGCTTGGAGGAGAGAAAACTTTTGGACGCGATGGTAAGTTCCAAACCTGCAAAGTCATTGAATAATACTGCTTTAAGTACTGGTCGTATGAATAAGAGCAGGAATAAGGTGAAAGACTTAGAGTTACATCAAAAAAGTGCAGTGTTGATTAATAACAAAGATGGAGTACTTGTGGCCCACGATCATGGAGCACTGGTGGCCCAAGATCTGTTTCAAGACCTGCCAAATCCTGTGATATTGGGAAGAGATTTTTATGAAGAAGGTGAGGAAGATGCAATGATGCAACAGTGCAGGGCAGAGGCAACAAGAAAAGGTGATTTATCACCAATGCATACCGGACAAAGCAAAAAGACACACACAAGGAAGAAGATCTGGGATGGCAGGGCGAATGAGGAACCAAATATTAGGCGGCTTCCTATGAGAGTTGCCAAGCAAAAACAAGTTGTCCCAACCACATCTACGAGATCCAATCGTTCAAAAAAGAAGTCATGAATTTTGAAGACATTTTAAAGAGGTGTGATGAAGATGAAAAAGAAATACAAATTGAAGAAGCTACAAGTTTGGATAAGAAGGGACAAGATTTTAATTCCTACTACATTTTACTCTATCATTTTCTTAGTATTGTCAATTGTAATATCATTATGCTATAAACTCTGTGATGATCATAGAATATTTGGTTCTTTCTAGTTCTTACTTTTTACATGCATGCTAGTAGGTGAGGCTATTTTATGCCTCGATAGGATTTAGTAAGGTAAGGTTTAGCCCCGTTTGTGTTGCTTTAGTCCTATGCCTTTGGAAAGATATCCGATTGGATATGAGATTATATGCCCTCGCGAGACTTTGCCGGCAGCTACACCATGACTCCTCTACATGAGGCTGCCATATAGGGCATTGTGAGGCGCAGAGGAGTGATTATATAGCCGAGGCAAAAAGGCAACATTACGGGTGCTATTGTCCCCTTTATTTGTACTAATCCTATGTGGTTCATTTTTTCCTATCAATAGAACTAGCCCTAGGCTCCTCGCCTAGTGGATTTGCTTATAAAAAAAACTAATAATGAAGCAGAGTACGAAGCTGTCATTGCAGGGCTTGAACTGGCACGAGAACTCTCAATTGAGCAGATCGTGATCAAAAGTGACTCTCAACTAGTGGTAAACTAGATGCAGGGGACTTATACCGCTAGAGAGGCTCGGATGCAACAATATATGGAAAAGGCACGAGACCTAGCAAGGCAAGTCCATTCATGGAAAGTTATGCAAATACCCAGAGAGGAAAATGCAGAAGCGGATGTATTGGCTAACCTCGCAGCAATTACCGACATAACAAATAAAGACAATGCAATTGTGATACACTTATTTCATTCGACAATCGACCAGGACAAAAATGAGGTAACATTTAACAATTTAACTTGGGATTGGAGAAACGAAATTGTAAACTTTTTGCAGAATGGTACTGTACCAGAAGATAAAAAAGCAGCTCGAGCACTTCACCGGAAAGCTGCACGGTATTGCCTAGTTCGTGATACTTTATACCGTAAAATGTTTGGAGGTCCCCTAGAAAAGTGACTTGGACCCAATCAAACGGAGTACGTGATGAAGGAAGTGCATGAAGGACACTGCGAAAACCATGCAGGAACAAGATCCTTAGTCAAAACCCTAATCAGAGCAGAGTACTATTGGCCCAAAATGGAGGAAGATGCTGAGAACTTCGTAGCCAAATGCAACAAATGTCAACGATATGCTAACAATATGCACCGACCAGCAGAGTTACTCCACCCAGTGGTGTCACCATGGCCATTCATGAAATAGGGAATGGATATAGTGGGACCCCTTCTCCCAGCTAAAGGAAAATTACGGTTCTTGCTCGTATTAACAGATTATTTCACAAAATGGGTAGAGGCAGACGCTTTTAAATAAGCGCGAGAAAAAAAGTGAAAAACTTCATATGGAGACACATAATATGCCGCTTTGGAATACCAAAGGAGATCGTATGTGACAATGGCCCACAGTTCATAGGCTCACAAATCACAGAATTCTTCGAAAGTTGGCAAATCAAACGAATCACTTCGTCGCTATATCACCCCTTGGCTAATGGGAAAGCCGAGTCAACAAACAAAGTCATTGTCAACAACTTAAAGAAACGGTTGGAAAAAGCCAAAGGAAACTGGCCTGACGAGCTACCGACAGTATTATGGGCTTATAGAACTACTGCAAAAATAACCACAGTAGAAACTCCATTCGCGCTTGTTTACGGTTCATAATCTTTAATACCGGTGGAAATCGGCAAACCAAGAACGAGGTTCACAACATAAACGGAAGAAACAAACAATGACGAGTTGAGGACAAATCTGGATTTGCTCGAGCAAAGGAGAGAAGCTGCACTAATACGTATGGCAGCCCAAAAACAAATTATAGAGAGATATTAATAGAAAAGCTCACGTCAGATATTTCAAAATTGGGGACTTCGTTCTTAAGAAAGTCTTCCAATCGACAAAGGAAGCTGGTGCAGGAAAGCTAAATCCAAATTGGGAAGGACCTTACAAAATCTGTGGCATCGCTGGAAAAGGCGCTAATGAGCTGGAGACTATGGACGGCAGAATCTTACCAACCATTTGGAATGCTGTTCATGAAGAAGTATTACTTCTGAGTAAAAGGAATACCCCCGGTCAGGTATCATTACGTTCGATTTTACTTTTGTGCAGTTAAAATTATACTAACTATTTTAGATGATAGGCAAAAAGCTAACCCATCACCAGATGATGATATTAGACCTGCATAGACATGAGGAAGTAACGGACCGGTCTAGGGTTACAACTTTCTGATGGACGTTTTTAAGGGTTAAGCAGTCATCATCTAAAACTATATACCGTCGAGTCCCGTATGTTTTTCCTTTTCAGGAAAAAGACCACAAGGAAGGAATAGTCAAGTGCTCGAGATTTCATTCTTCAAAGCTCAAACACTTGGGGGACTATACAGTATGGAAGGCAAAGAAGAAGCAAAGAAGACTATCAAAAAGTCAAAGCTCAATCCTGAAGATCCATCTTCCCAACAAATCAAGTACTATGAGAAAAATCAAAGAGCCAAAGACAAAACACAAAGCCTGATTCAGAAACCTTCGAAAAACATATTCGTAATGTAAACGAATGTTTCAAAAAAACATATTCGTAAATGTAAACGAATGTTCAGGTTAAAGACAAAATATAAGTTACGGGTAAAAATGCACATCCTTGTACTTATTTAAAAACTGTTGTAAATGAAAACAGTTACGGATGAAATCATTATCCTTGTACTTATTCAAAAAACTATTATGAATGGAAATAGTTACGGATGGAAAAACATTACCCTTGTATTTATTCAAAAACCGTTGTAAACAAAAATAATTATGGGTAAAATTTCATACCCTTGTATTTATTTAAAAACTGTTATATCCTTGTATTAATTTGAAAAAACTGTTGCAAAAGAAAAACAGTTATTAGTACAAGTTCATACCAAATTTGTTGAAAGAAAAATAGTTACAAAAGAGTTATGGACGATATACAAACATATGTGAAATGTTACGAAAGTTCGAAATAATACAAAGACTTTCTTCAAAACATTATTAAGAAAAACATGTGAAATTCTTATCTTTCTTTTGTACATTTACACCATTATTAAGTTGAGACGTCTTCTTCATTAAGTGTCGATAAAAAAATGACCCTCTTTTATAAATCGTGCCTATTACGAAAAGGTACGAAAAATCTAAGCATTTTTAGTGCAAAGTCAAAAACTAAGAGGTAAACGAAAAACCTAAAAAAGAAAGCATGCAAATACATAAGAGTGAACCAAAAACTCAAAGAAATCAAAAGTCATGCTGATATTCATATTAATATATTACGGAAAAAAACTAAGTATTAACTTAGTCTAAGCCGGATTTGTTTATACATAGGTTGCCCCTCAGATGTCAATTGGGGACTTACAAAGGATCAAACTTTACCCCCAATGGGACTGGGGGTAACCACCAATTGTTGAAAATAAGAAAAAAAGAAGAACCAAGTTCCTTAAACTTTTTCACTAGATAGGGGTTGTATTCACTGGAAGGAGGAGCGTCTTGAGATGGCGAGACATGAGCAGTAGGGACCTCAACTTCAGGTGAAGAGAAATTCTGACTTTGCTGAGACTTCTCAATCGTCTCTCTGGTTTTAGCAATTTTGGCTTCCAAATCAAATTCCCCGTTGGCCCATTACCGTCAATGTGTCAAGACGGGCATCCAAATAAGCTCAGCTAACATCGACGGCTGCTTTGTCTTCAAGAGCCTCATAGTCCTTCTCCCATTGTTCAGCTTCAACTCTTAACTCATCTCTTTCAGCCACGACAACATCATGAGAGGCCTGTAAAGGATCAAGGCATCTTTCCAGAAACTGGACCTTCTCTGAAGAGTTATAGAGGTCTTCTTGGGTTTGGGTGAGAAATTGTACAAGTTCACCAGAGTACACCTCCTTCTGGTCCAACAAAACCTTCATGATCCTAATCTTCTCTATGGAAGGGGAAAGTTGCTCCGCAAATGAAGACTCTTAGACATTTTTTTCCTTACCTGCCTGGTTTGAAGACGCCTTCTCAATGGACAGTTCTACTGTAATAACCCTAACCTGCTGCTCCAAGGTACACTTTTCCTCCTCCATTGCCTCCATGTCAAGCTGTAGACTCTCGTACTTCTCCTTCCAATTATCAGCCTCAATATGGAAGTCGTTTGGTGATTACTCCATTTGAACGACTCTATTCATTAACTCTGTGCCTATAAGGTTTATCTGCATAAAAAGATAAATTAGATACGGTAAGAATATATATAAGTACAACGAAGAGCAAGTTTTACCTTTAAGGACGAGCGCACAATCTCGTTCATCCAAGTCAGGCCTATCAGTGGCTTAGAATTCTCAGTAGGGCCTATCAATGGCTTAGACTTCTCAGTAGGGCCTATCAATGGCTTTAACCATACATCAGCTTGGCCCGACGTTTTCAAGAGGCTGCACGCCGCAGAAACCTCTATTGTAACTTGCTTCATCACCCCCTACTGGAAGACCCTACTTCAGCAGCAGAAGACACGGAAGTGGGGGAGAGTGAAGGAGCTACGGGAAATGTAGGCTGGGGAGAAGGAATAGCCATGGGAGCAGGAACAACCATGGGAGAAGAAACAACAGCCATGGGAGCAGAAACAACAATAGGAGCAAAAATAGCAATGGGAGTAGGAGGAGAGAAAACAACAAGATGGGCTTCATCAGAGACGGTACCAAAACCTTGTTGGAACAAGTGATCAATGGACTCATGAACAGAAGAGGGAGTTTCATCTTCGGGAGCGGAAAGTTCTAACTCAGGCATGGGAGGATCAACAACGGGCGCAGACTCATCGTTGGAGTCCATCCTCCTCCTACGTGACCTATGGACCAGCGAACCCTCCTCTTCTTCTTCCTCTTCTAAGGTCCTGGACCCACTTGATTTTCTTTTCGATGAGGAGGAACCAACATTGATCTCCTGGGACTTAGCCAGGGACAACCTTGAAGCGGACACCGCCGCCGCAGAAACTCCACGAGCAGGAAACCCTACCAAATGAAAGGGATCAGATAAAGATCAAAAAGAGAAGAAGTAAAACCAAAAAAATTCACTTACCGTGGGTCTTCACCTTCCAACCAAACCTCAAAGAGAGGTACTTCCACGAACGTTCTTCTAAATGAGCGATTAACAAAAGCTTTTCTACCCAATCACAGAAACTGGAGACATTATCGACGGTTCCCATGGTTGCTGCAAAAGAAGAAGAAACAATCACGGTACTGATAGTTCATAAAGGAAAGTGAGCAAAACTGTACTCACGTGCAAAGTTCCACTTTTCAGGTAAGGGGAGATTTTCTTCACCTACTAAACCTGCAGTAGGGACATCAACATACCGGACATACCACCCTCTATCTTTGTCATCATCTGGAATAACTAACACCCTTTTAATCCTAGCCGCGAGAGTAAACACTCCATGGCAGAACAACATCGGAGAATAAAGGTGAATAAGATGATGAAAAGTAAAGGGTACAGAAGCTAAATTGGCCAAATACCTAAGGCACGTGACTACTCACCAAATAAGAGGACTGCATGTCTCAAAAAACTTTTGAAGGATCGACAAAACTCAATGATAACAGGGTCGATGGGAGGCTTAAATCCTAATGTGAAGGGATAAGTATAGACATAAGAATACCCAGTCTTGTAAAAAGTTATTCTTTGGTTATCGTTAGGAACAACAACAGGAAAATCATGCTTCCAATAACAATCCTTGCGTACGAGAGACACTAAACCCTCTGTTATTTGGGTAGGATAAAGGTCAGCACTATCATGTGATGACATTGAAGAAAGTTGTTCGCTCATGGCCTGACTATCCTTGCCGAAAGAAAACTCCGTAGGAACAATCTCATCGACTCTCGGCTCACGAAGTGGTTCATTGTGTTCTCTACTCTTTGATGAAGATATAGAAGCCCTAGCCCTCGAAGAAGACAAAGGAATTTTAGACCTAGAAGATGGCGGGGGAGAAGAATAAGAAGAAGAATCCCTGGAAGGAGTAGACTTAAGCTCCTAAGCCTACCGCCCCTCCTACTCCGTGTTGGAGAAGAAGAAGGAGTCAGTTCATCTACAATGATGACCTTTTTAGATCGCTGGTTTGAAGAAGACATATTTACGAAGATGAAGAATTTACAAATAAAGAAAGAAAGTTAGAAGTTTTTCGTGAAAGTAAAGAAAGGAAAAGGGGTATTTATACTCGAAGGCAACCGTAAAAAAATGGAAAAAACTGTGATGTGAAAGTCATAATTGAAGCTGTCACTTCGTGACTGATGCAGCCGCAAAAAGCCCTAAAAGGAGCTGAATAATTGCAGAACCAATTCGGGAATGCCACGTGGCACGGACATTAAATGGAAGTGACAAATGGCACATACATTCAGAGACGGATGCAATGGAACGAGTGAAGCGGCGGAAAAATATTCCCGCCATAAATGAGTATCCACTTACCAAATATTAAATCGATAAATAAATGGTAAGTGGGGGGACTATCTCTATTGGTAAAAATTAGCTTCACACGTGTACTAATTATGATGACTCAGCAATCCATGTGGAGCAATGAAGACATGACAACTGGATGAGACTTTATGAAGAGCTACGAGACAAAGAGGAACGGAACAATATACCCACGGGGTAATCAAATACGGGAATCTCATCATAATTGAGGAGACGAAGAGACAATGTCAGAATGAATCAAGACGGAATAAAGGGCAGATTCGGAGATCTTCAATCAATGAGCCAAACATTACATAATCTTCACGCAACAGTTACGATTAATCATTGTAACGTTACATTAATGACATTATTAGGCATTAATGCTCAATCACTGAAAAGAGAAATTCCCTATATAAGGGAGTAAAATATAACTTGTAAGGACACGTTCGAACCACTATTGAAATATACTTACATTTTACGCATCTTTACTGCTTTCTATTTACTTACAATTATTTCCCTATTCTCTTGGTTATCAGAAATCCGTGTTCTTCTTAAAATAGCTTTGGCAGAGAATCTAATTCTTTGGTTAAACAGTGTTATTGCTAGTCCAAATTGTTCGGTGTATTGATGGTCTAGGAAATACATTCTTGTACTTATAGCTAGTTCAATGAACTTAATTTTTCAAAGAAGTTTGACTATATCATGTATGCTTTTCCTTGTATGCAGATCAGTTTGACCTTGAACATATCAGAAGATTTACAATCATTGTTCATGTGGAATTGTAAGCAGGTTAAGGGAGACTACTTGGTTTGCTTCTCCGAACAAGGTCAATAAAGCACTGACCCCCTCTTTAATTATTCAGTTGTTCATGTATTATCAGGTAGTTCTATTTGTTTGATGTTAATTACTTGCCTATTCTTCTTCATGATGTTTCTGCTGTTTGTCTTGCTCTTCAGTGAAATTTCTTGTTCATTATTGTGTTTATCCCAATGTGGTTGTCTACATCAATATCATATAGTGATTATTGAGTTCTATTTCTGAAATTATCATTAGATGTATTTCTTTATTAATTGAAATGATGTCACTGTGATCCTCGCCTGTAAACTCCTTATATTAATCTCTGTGTTGGTAACTATATGTGGTCTATACTACTGCACTGTTGATTGAGTGATACTTACTAATTTCTATACTTATGCTCACATTTATCATGTTGATTAAGCTAATTGAATGATGTTCCTAAACCTTTCATGCTTTCCTATTTAACTAGTTGAAGTTTCCATGCCTACATCATTATGTTGCCCTGCTCAAATGATCTTCATGATTATAGTATCATGCTACTTGTGTTTAGTGAATTAAATGACTCACATTGATGGCTCAGCCTACATTATCATGTTGACTTGCTTGTTTTAGTAAGTGGTTTCAACTGATGGTCCTGTTAAGAAACTGTTTCATTCTGTGTAGTAAAGTCTATGTGTGTCTACTATGCTAATATGAAATAAAAGGGTGTACATGATAAAATCATGCTGGTATGGTCAACTTTGGAGTCCAATAGGTGATGCTGTTTGCCTGAATCATAATCACATGTGATTAGTGGCCCTTTCTTGATTATGTAAGTGGTTCTAAGAATATTCTGTAACTGTTGTGCTACATGAAATGATTTAGTATCAACCTTTAAGCCTTTGAAACTGTTAAAGGATTATAAGACTAATTTAGCCAGCAACGCATATAGATCACATAGAATGTTAGTCGTAAATACACACATTGTTCACATAATTTCATATAGTAGCTTCTCCCGTTAGTTACGTCCCCCTCTTTTTTCTCCAGTTAGTTACGTCATCTAATCATTTTCGACTTATGTAATACTCAATATATAATAGCATTTCATTTGTCTTTAAGGTTCTTATTATGGTCAAAGAAAGGAACTTAGCATTCCAAGATTTGTTTTCATTCCAAGATTGGTGTTTAATCAAAGAGTTACATTCTCTGCTAAAGCTATTTTAAGAAGTACTCGGGCTTCTGATAACCGAGAAAATCAGCTAATAATAATTAGACTTGTAATAAGAAAGCAATAAGAATGCGTAAAAGTAAGTATATTTCAGTAGTGGTTCGAACGTGTCCATACAAGTGATCTTTTACTCCCTTTTATAGGGAATTTCTTAATATAACGCCTACTCTTCTTAATGATTGAGAATTAATGACTAATAATATCATTAATGTAACGTTACAATAGGTAATCGTAACTGTTGCGTGAAGATTATGTAACGTTTGGCTCATTGATTAAAGATCTTTGAATCTGCCTTTATTCTGCCTTGGTTCATTCTGATCGTGTCTCTTCAACTCCTCAATTAGACTGAGGCCCCCGCATCTAATTGTCTCGTGGTATGCTGTTCCGTCCCTCTTTGTCTCGTACCTCTTTGTAAATTTGTGACCAGCTATCATGTTTCTATTGCTCCACATGGATCGCCTTGTCATCAGAAATATTACACATGTGAAGTCTATTTATATAGTCCCCAACTTATCATTTATTTATCAATTAAATATTTGGTAAGTGGATACTCATTTATGACGGGAATATTTTGCCGCCGCTTCACTCGTACCATCGCATCCGTCTCTGAATGTATACGTCGCTTGTCACTTCCATTTAATGCTCGTGCCACGTGGCATTCTCGGATTGATTATGCAATTATTCAGCGCCTTTTAGGGCTTTTTGCGGCTGCATCACTCACGAAGTGACAATTTTAATTATGACTTTCACATCAGTGTTTTCTTTCATTTTTTGACGGTCGCCTCTGAGTATAAATACCCCTTTTCCTTCCTTTTCTTTCACGAAAAACTTCTAACTTCCCTTCATAGTTTGTAAATTCTTCTTTCTCGTAAATATGTCTTTCTCAAACCAGCAACCCAAAAAGGTTATCATTGTAGACGAACTATCTCCTTCTTCTGCTCCAATCCGGAGTAGGAGGGGTGGTCGGCTAAGAAGTTTAAGTTCTACACCTTCCAGGGGTTCTTTTTCTTCTCGTAATATTACTCCTCCGCGATCTTCTAGGTCTAATATTTCTTTGTCTTCTTCAAGGCCTAGGGCTTCTAGATCTTCTTCTAAGAGTAGGGAACCTAACGAACCACTTCGTGAGCCAAAAGTCGATGAGATTGTTCATGCCGAGTTTTCTTTTGTAAAGGATAGTGAGTCCATTAGTAAATAACTTTTTTCCCTGACATCACATGATCGTGCTGATCTTTATCCTACCCAAATCACCGATGGCTTAATTTCACTCGTGCGTACAGATGTTGTTGGAAGTATGACTTTCCACTCTTAGTCCCCAATGACAATCAGAGAATAACCTCTTATAGAAATGGGTATTCGTTTGTGTATACTTAACCCTTTACTTTAGGATTTAAGCCTCCCATTGACCCTGTCATCATAGAATTCTGTTGATTCTTCAATGTTTGCTTGGGACAGATCGGTCCTCTTGTCTGGAAGACAGTCGCATGCCTTAGGTATTTGGCCAACTTAGCATCAGTTCCTTTTACTTTCCATCATCTTATTCATCTCTACTCCCTGATGCTGTTTTTCCAAGGAGTTTTTACTCTCGCGGCTAGGCGTAAAAGAGTTTTGGTTATACCTGATGATGATAAGGATAGAGGATCGTATGTACGGTATGTTGCTGTCCCTACTAAAGGTTTGGTAGGTGAAGAAAATCCCCCCTTCCCTGAGAAGTGGAACTTTGCACGTGAGTACAGTTTTGGTCACTTTCCTTCTTTATTTTTGATAAATTACCAGTACCGTGTTTTTTTTGTAGCAACCATGGGAACCATCGAGGAAGTCTCCGGTTTTCGTTATTAGGTAGTAAAATTGTTGTTGATCGCTCCTATGGAAGAACGTTCTTGGAAGTACCTCTTGTCGAGGTTTGGTTGGAAAGTGAAAACCCATGGTAAGTTTTTTTTATTTCCTCTATTTCTCTTTTTCGAGCTTCTCTAATCCCTTTCATTTGTTAGGGTTTCCTGCTCGTGGGATCTCTGTTGCTGCTGTGTCTGCTTCAAAACTTTCTTTTGCTATGGACCAAGAAATCATTGTTAACTCCTCTTCGTCAAAAAGGAAAGCAAGTGGGTCTCAGACCTTGGAGGATGCGGAAGAACATGAAGAGGGTTCAATGATTCGGAGGTCGCGGAGAAGAAAGGTCGTATCTGACGATGAGTCTGTTCCCGTTGCTGATCCACCTCCCGTACCTAAGTCAGAGCATTCCGCTCCTGAAGATGCAACTCCCTCTCCTGCTAATGAATAAATTGAACAACTGTTCCACCAATGTCTTTGCACAGTTTCAGAGAAAGCACCTCTTGCTATTTTCCCTCCGCCGGCTCTTGTGGAACTTTCGTTTACTACTCTTGTTACTGTTTCTGCTCCCAGCCTATTCCATCCGTGGATCCTTCATCTACCCCTACTTCCGTGCCTTCTATTGCCGAAGTAGGATCTTCCAGTAATGGGGTGATAAAGCAAATAATGATAGAGGTTCCTGCGGGAGGCAGCCTCTTCAAGAAATCAGGCAAGGCGGATGTGTGGTTGAAGCCCCTGATAAGCCCGGTTGACAAGTCTAAGTTGGAAAGTCATAACTCCTTAACTTTGATTAACTAGCATGTGCACTCGTCCCTGAAGGTAGACTTTATATCATCCCCCCTTATTTTATATCCTTTACCATATCTAACTTCTCTTTTATGCAGATCAATCTTATTGGTACGGAATTAATGAAAAGGATCGTTCATATGGAGCAATTAGGAAATGACTATCATACCGAGGCTGATAACTGGAAGGATAAATTTGAGAGTCTTCAGCTTGATATTGAGGCAGTAGAGGAGGAGAAATTTACCTTGGAGCATCAGATTAGATTATATGCAGCGGAGTTGGCCATCGAGAAGGCATCATCAAGTCAAGCAGGAAAGGATAAAAACATCCCGAAATCTTCCTTTGCGGAGCAGCTTTGCCATGCTACTGAAGAGATAAGAAGCTTGAAAGCTTTGTTGGATCAAAATGAGGCTTATGCTGGTGAACTTGTGCAATCACTTACTCAGACTCAAAAAGACCTCCGTGAATCTTCAAACAAGATTCAATTTCTGGAAAGATCCCTTTCCCGTTTGTAGGATTCTTATGATGTTGTGGTGGTTGAGAGAGATGAGCTAAGAGCCGATATTGAACAATGGGAGAAATACTACGAGGCACTTGAGGACAAAGCAGCTGTTGACGTGAGTTGGGCTTATTTGAATGCCCGGCTTGACACATTGACGGAAATGGGGCAAGAGAATTTTGACTTAGAAGTTGAAATTTCCAAAACCAAGGAGATGATTGAAAAGTCTCGGCAAAGTCAAAAGTTTTCATAACCTGAAGTTGAAGTCCCAACGGGTGATGAGATCGTGCCTGATGAAGCTGCTGCCCAAGCGTCGCGATCTCAAGCCGCTCCTCTCGCTGACGAAGATAATCCCCCTAGTGTCTAGTGAAAGAGTTTATCAAACCCTATCTTTTTTTTTTCTTTGAAACAATTGGCAGTTACCCCCGGTCTCATTTGGGGGTAAAGTTTGGTTCTAGTAAGTCTCCAATGACAAATAAGGGGCAACCTTGTATAAACAAATTTGGTTTAAAACTAAGTCAATACTTAGTTTTTGCCATAATATTAATATTAGCATGACTTAGGATTTTTCGAGTTTTCGTTTTACTCTTAAGTATTTGCATGCTTTTTGTTCGGGTTTTCGTTTTACCCCTTAGTTTTTAATTTTGCATTAAAAATGCTTTGATATTTCGTGTCTTTTTTAAATAAACACGATTTATAAAAGAGGGCCCTTTTATGAACGCTACTTAATGAAGAAGACGTCTCAACTTCATAATGGTGTAAACATACAAAAGAGAGATAAGAATTCATATGTTTTTTCTGAATAATGTTTTGAAGAAAGTCTTTGTATTATTCAAACTTTCGTAACATTTTACATGTGTTTGGGTATCGTCAATAACTCTTTCATAACTATTTTCTTTTACAACATATTTTGAATAAACACGAGGGTAAGAATTTTTACCCGTAACTGTTTTCTTTTACAACAGATTTTGAATAAACATGAGGGTATGAATTTCTACCCATAACTAATATTCTGCCTTTAACCTAAACATTCGTTTACATCGACGAATATGTTTTTTGTAGGTTTCTGAATCAGGCTTTGTGTTTTTGTCTTTGGCTCTTTGATTTTTCTCATAACACTTGACTTGTTGGGAAATATAGATCTTCAAGCTCGAGCTTTGACTTTTTTGACAGTCTTCTTTGCTTCTTCTTTGCCTTCAATACTGTATAGTCCCCCAAGTGTTTGAGATTTGAAGAATGAAATCTCGAGCCCTTGACTATTCCTTTCTTGTGGTCCTTTTCCTGAGAAGGAAAAACATAAGGGACTCGAAGGTATATCGTTTAGAGGATGACTGCTTAAACCTTTAAAACGTCCATCAGAAAGTTGTAACCCTAGACTAGGAATTCAGTTACTTCCTCGTGTCAATGCAGGTCTAATATCATCATCTAGTTATGAGTTAGCTTTTTTCCTATCATCCAAAATGGTAAGTATAATTTTAATTGTACTAAAATTAAATTGAACGTAATGATACCTAACCGTGAGTGTTCCTTTTCCTTAGAAGTAATATTTCATCAAATGAACAGAATTCCAATTTGTTGCTAAAATTCGTCCATTCATGGTTTCTAGCTCATAAGCGCCTTTTCCAGCAATGCCACGGACTTTGTAGGGTCCTTCCCAATTTGGATTTAGTTTTCCTGCACCAGCATCCTTTGTTGATTGGAAGACTTTTTTAAGGACAACGTCCCCAATTTTAAAATATCTAAGGTGAACTTTTCTGTTGTAATATCGCTCTATAATTTTTTTTGAGCTGCCATACGTATTAATGCAGCTTCTCTCCTCCGCTCGAACAAATCCAGATTTGTTCTCAAGTCGTCGTTGTTGGTTTCTTCTGTTGCTGTTGTGAATCTAATGCTTAGTTCACCAATTTCCACAGGTATTAAAGCTTCTGAAATGTAAACAACCGTGAATGGGGTTTCTCCCGTGGATGTTTTTGTAGTAGTTCTATAAGCCCATAATACTGTCGGTAGCTCTTCAGGCCAATTTCCCTTAGCTTTTTCCAACCGTTTCTTCAAATTGTTGACAATGATTTTGTTCATTGACTCAGCTTCCTCATTAGCCATGGGATGATATGGTGAAGAAGTGATTCGTTTGATTTGCTAGCTTTGGAAGAACTCTGTGATTTGTGAGCCTATGAATTGTGGGCCATTGTCACATACAATTTTCTTTGGTACACCAAAGCGGCATATGAGGTTTCTCCATATGAAGCTTTTCACTTCTTTTTCTCGCACCTGTTTAAAAGCATCTGCCTCCACCCATTTTGAAAAATAATCTGTTAATACAAGTAAAAATCGTACATTTCCTTTGGCTTGGGGTAGATGTCCTACTATACCCATTCCCCATTTTATGAACGACCAAGGTGATACAACTGGGTGGAGTAATTATGTGGGTCGATGCATATTGTTAACATATTGCTGGCATTTTTTGCATTTAGCTACGAAATTCTCAGCGTCTTCTTCCATTTTAGGCCAATAATACCCTACTCTGATTAGGGTTTTGACTAAAGACCTTGCTTCTGCGTGGTTTCCACAGTGTCCTTCATGTACTTTTTTCATTACATATTCAGTTTGATTAGGTCCAAGGCACATTGCTAGGGGACCTCCAAACATTTTGCGGTATAAAGTATCACGAACGAGGCAGTACCGTGCTGCTTTTCGTCGAAGTGCTTGAGCTTCTTTTCTATCTTCAGGCACGGTACCATTCTGCAAAAAAATTACAATTTCGTTTCTCCAATCCCAGGTTAAATTATTAAATGTGACCTCATTTTTGTCTTGGTCGTTTGCTGAATAAAATAAGTGTATCACAATAGCATTATCTTTATTCGTTACATTGATAACTGCTGCAAGATTATCTAGTGCATCCGCTTCTGCGTTTTCCTCTCTGGGTACTTGCATAATCTTCCATGACTGGAATTGCCTTACCAGATCTCGTTCCTTTTCCAGATATTGTAGCATTCGAGTCTCCCTAGCAGTATAAGTCCCCTGCATCCGGTTTACCACTAGTTGAGAGCCACATTTGATCACGATCTGCTCAATTGAGCGTGGTAATTCAAGTCCTGCAATGACAGCTTCGTACTCTGCTCTATTGTTAGTTATGGGATAACATTTAATAGCCCTTCTTATCTTTTCAACTATAGTTGGTAATAAAACAATTCCCAAGCCGACTCCTTCTACATTAGAAGAGCCGTCAGTAAGTCCATATTCCTGGATTAGCCCCGGTGAAGATTTGCAATTCTTTTTCCACTTCAGGAATTATGCTAGTATTGAAATCAATGACAAAATCGGCAAAAACCGAAGACTTTATTGCAGTTCTAGGCTGATAGACTATGCCATGCTCGCTTAGTTCTATTGCCCTTTTAGCTAATCTTCCTGACAGTTCTTGTTTATGAAAAATATTTCTCAGTGGATATGAAGTAACGACAGTAATTGGGCGACATTCTAAAGTACGGTCTTAGCTTTCTAGCTGCCATGATTAGAGCCAAGGCTAATTTTTCTAGATGAGGATATCTAGTTTCAGCATCTAATAAGGACTTACTTACATAGTATATAGGAGATTATTTACCTTTGTCCTCCCTTACCAAGACTGCACTTACGGCAATTTCTGCAACAACAAGATAAATATATAACCTTTCCCCTTCCTTTGGTTTAGACAGCATCGGGGGATTTGATAGGTAGGCCTTCAAATCCTTAAGAGATTGTTGGCATTCTTCAGTCCATTCGAATTGATTCTGCTTCTTTAGTACTGAGAAGAATTCAAAACTCTTTTCTAAAGACTTGGAGATGAATCTTCCTAAAGCTGCAATCCTACCCGTTAATCTTTGAACTTCTTTTTTTCTCGTGAGTATATCAAGTATTTCTTCAATAGCTTTAATTTGAGCAGGATTTACTTCAATGCCTCTATTTGATACGAGAAAATCCAAAAATTCACCTAATTCGACGCCGAAGGCACATTTTTCTAAATTTAATTTCATGTTATACCTGCGGAGGATCTCGAAAGTAATTGAGAGATGAAGGAAATGATCTTCTGCTTGTGTTGATTTCACCAACATATCATCAATGTATACCTCCATTTTTCCCCCCAGATGTTCTTGGAACATCTTGGTCACCAGCCTTTGATACGTGGCTCCAGCATTTTTCAAGCCAAAAGGCATGATTTTGTAATAATAAGTCCCCCTGTTCGTAATAAACAAAGTTTTTTCCTCATCTGAGGGGTCCATTTTTATCATATTGTAACCAGAATGCGCATCTAGAAAGCTTAATAATTCATGATCTGCAGTGGCATCAATCATTTGATCTATGTGTGGTAATGGGAATGAGTCTTTTGGGCATGCCTTATTGAAATCTGTATAATCTACGCATACTCTCCATTTACCATTCTTTTTAGGTACTACTACGATGTTAGCTAACTAATTAGGATATTTTACCTCATGCATTGAACCGATTTTCAAGAGTTTTTGTACCTCTTCATCGACCACTTGATTCTTGAATGATCCATTCTTTCCTTTCTTTTTCTTGACAGGGACGAATGATGGGTCTTCATTTAGTGTATGAGTCATCACTTCTGGGGGTATACATGTCATATCTGAATGGGACCAAGCAAAACAATCTGCGTTAGCATTTAAATATTCAATTAACTTACCTCTTCTGGTTAGGCTTAGCCTTGCGCCTATATGGACTTTTTGCTCAGGCTCATACTCGAACAGCGGAACAACTTGGAGATCCTCCAGGACACGAGTGTACATCTAGACGACTCTCTAGATAAAGCACTTATGTTGCTTGCATTGGTGTGGGCGTTTGACAAGTTCAGATCCTATCTGGTGGGGACAAAAGTCATCGTCTACACAGACCATTCAGCTATTAGGTACTTATTTGAGAAGAGATGACGCTAAGCCAAGGCTGATTCGTTGGGTCCTACTCTTTCAAGAATTTGACTTAGTGATCCGAGATCGAAAAGGGACAGAAAATCAAGTAGCTGATCACTTGTCCCGACATAAAAATCGGAGCCACGTTGCTGAAGGGGGGTTTATCAAAGAAACATTCCCCGATGAGCAGTTGTTAGCAATCACCTCCGGTGAGGCCCCTTGGTATGCTGATTATGTGAATTTTATTGCAAGTGGTGTGACACCACTGGAATTGACACCTAACAATAGAAGAAGATTTTATATTATGTGAGGCTCTACATGTGGGATGAGCCATTCTTGTATAGGCAATGCGCAGATCATTTGGTGTGTAGATGTGTCCCTGAGGAAGAGATGAATGCAATATTACATGACTGCCTTGCCTCACCATATGGCGGTCATCACGGTGGGGACAGGTCAGCTCAAAAGGTGCTACAATCAGGGTTCTATTGGCCAAAATTGTTTAAGGATGCACATGCCTTTGTTAAAAGTTGTGACAGATGCCAAAGAACTGGAACTATCACGAAGAAGCACGAGATGCCCCTGCAGAATATCCTAGCAGTTGAGCTTTTTGATGTCTGGGGGATTGATTTCATGGGACCATTCCCATATTCAAATGGTCACAGATACATCCTAGTGGCGGTTGACTTTGTGTCTAAGTGGGTTGAGGCCATTTCTCTTCCTACTAATGACGCAAAGGTGGTGGTAAGTTTTGTCAAGAAGCACATCTTCACACGTTTTGGGACTCCTAGAGTGTTGATAAGTGATGGTGGTACTCACTTTTGTAACAAATTGCTGAATAATGTTCTTGCAAAATATGGGGTCAAGCACAAGGTTTCCACTGCCTATCATCCCCAAACTAGTGGTCAAGTGGAAGTGTCAAACAGAGAGGTGAAGCAGATTTTGGAGAAAACAGTGAGTGGGAATAGAAAAGATTGGGCCGCGAAATTGGATGACGCATTGTGGGCATATCAAACTGCCTACAAGACCCCCACTAGGACTTCTCCGTATAGGTTGGTTTATGGTAAATCATGCCATTTTCCTGTTGAGCTGGAACACAAAGCTTAATGGGCGATTAAAAAGCTAAATATGGAGATGGACTCAGCTGGTGAAAAGAGATTGTTGCAATTAAATGAGCTTGATGAGTTTCGACTGCACGCATATGAAAATGCCAAGTTATATAAAGAAAAGACAAAAAGGTGGCATGACAAGCACATAAAACAGCGTGAGTTTGAACCAGGCCAGGAGGTTCTCTTGTTCAACTCAAGGTTGAAGCTTTTCCGCGGAAAGCTTAAATCTCGTTGGTCCGGTCCTTTCGTTGTGGTAAGTGTAAGGCCTCACGGAGCGGTGGAGTTGCGTGATATGAGCTCGATAGGCACATTCTTAGTAAATGGTCAGAGAATTAAGAACTATTGGGGTGGTGACATTATACGTCACAAGACCTCGATGGACTTGGTTGATGCATAAACATGTGTTGAGTCGTGCCGCGACATTAAATCAGGCGCTTCATGGGAGGCAACCCATTGATTGTTGTACACGTCGTGCCGCGACGTTAAATCAGGAGCTGTGTGGGAGGCAACCCATGATAGTAGTATTTTGTTAACATGTTTTTGGTGTGCAGGACAGTGCGGAGGGTGTTGAGAAAAAGGCTGGGGCATAACTCAAATCTAGTAAGGTGACAACAAGGTAAAAGCTGAGTAAACTGCAAAACCAAGTTGACAAGCCTCGAAAATCGGCATTGCGGCGCGACGGTGGTTTAAGAAGCTCGCAGAAACTCACCGCGGTAAAAGACCCTCGCAGAAACTCACCGCGACCGCGGTGAACCCTGTTCGCGCCCAGGTAAGTCCGCTGACTTAAAAAAATTTCGTTTTTCTTTTTCTTTTATTTTATTGTAATTCATTAACCCCCACTACTCCCCATAAACCCTCCCCCTCCTTTTTCCGAACTCCCCAACGTCTTTTCTTTTCTTTTCCCTTCTCATTTTCACTCTCTTCTTCCTTCTTCCCCTCCTCCTTTTTACTCTTTTTTTCTTCCTCTCCTCCCCCTTCCCACTCATTTTTACCTTCCCCCCAACAAAGAAAAACTCGTCCCCATCACCATCTTCCCCCCAAGGTCCACCATTGTCATCTTCTCCAAGTAAGTTTTCTTATTTTCTCTTTTTTCTTTTTGTAATTTTTAGCTTTTACTTGATTATTTTGTCGATCTTAGTTATTATTATACAATGGTTGTTACCCACTAAGTTTTGTGTTATTGGTGGGTGTGGCCACTTTTGGGTTGATATTGTGATGGGTGGGGGTGCGTTCCATGTTAGTATCATCTTGTGTGGGGTGGGGTAGTTAATGTGGCATGAGTGTTGCACTAGACGACAATTTACTCTGATTTGGGGGCCTATGTGGGTCGTTTGTGGTCATACTTGGTGGATATCACTGTTGTAGGGGCCTACGTAGGGTGATATGTTGAAATTTGAAGCACATGTAGTATGTTGGGGGCTTGTATTGTATGTTTTAATATGGGTGCCCCCTTCATGTTGTGCATTGGCCTTGCGTGGCGAGTTTGGGTTTTTTGGTGCCAGCGGGTGGTGAAGTCTGAGTACCCACCCGCCTGGCCCATTGCTAGGCTTATCCTAATTGTGTCCCTCTCTGGTTGCAGGAATCATGGCCCCCCGAAAGCGCAGAAACATTGGCAGCACCTCTTCAATGCCTACTTGGGACGTAACCTGTTTTCTGTCCCAAGAGGAAGAGGACCGATTCAATGCAAAGGCTGCCAAAATTTGTGTCCATGAAGTACCCGTAGACCCAGCAGCCCTCCAAGCTGAAAAGCCTGCCATGTATGAAGAGATTCGGCGGCGAGGGTTGGAATTTTCATTTGAGGAGCCAGAGAAAGCCAACATAATGATGGTTCGGGAGTTCTATGCGAACTGCCCGGAACATAAGTGCCGTTCGGTCATTGTTAGGGGCAAGGTGGTGGAGGACTCCGTGGAGAGAATTCGTCACATTTACAGGATACCACAATTCACCGGCAAAGTCGATTACTACCAGGTCCATCAATCTCCATCGGTGAATTAGAACATGCTCGTTGAATCTATCTGCCTTGAGTGGTCAGCCTCTCTGGGTGAAGGAGAACATTACACTCAATAACAGATATCATGGAGAGCTCCTCATAGTGGCGGGGGAGTTGGATTGCTTTGTACACATTGAACTCTGCTTCTTCGTCATCCACCCTCATTATCATTTTCCCACTCTCACTTTGATGATTGCATCGCCTGTAGCCAAGGGAGGTCGTCCCAATATGATTGGAACTTGTTCATCAGCCTCAAAGTCAAGAATAATAAAATCAGCGGGGAAGATGAATTTCCCAATCTGCAAGAGCACATCTTCAATGACTCCCTTAAGGTGGGCTATTGATCTGTCAGCTAATTACAGCATCACAGTGGTTGGTCTCGGAGCTCCCAGGCCCAATTGCTTGAACAAAGACAAGAGCATCAGATTTATGCTATCCCCCAAATCACTCAGAGCACGACCCACATTAATATTGCTAATTCGCACAGGAATGGTGAAATTGCCATGATCCTTAAGCTTTTGAGGAAGCTTGTTTTGGACCCTTGAAGTGCACTCTTCAGTAAGTGCAACTGTCTCAAACTCAGTTAATTTTCTCTTGTGAGCCACTATATCTTTGATGTACTTAGCATATTTTGGAATTTCACGAAGCACATCCACCAATGGAATATTTAATTGAACCTGGCTCAACATAGAGAGAAATTTGCTGAACATGCGATTATCATTCTTCTACTGCAACCTCTGGGGAAATGGGGGTGGTGGTCTGACAACCTCTGCTTGCTCTGAACCTGCATTATTTGCCTTTGCCTCAGGGGTTGTCTTAGGGATCAGTTCTCCCTCAGGTATAGGTTTGTTCTTCTTTTTCTTTGTCATTTCCTCTAACTCCCTACCGTTTCTGAGTGTAACTGCATTTACTTGCGGATTTTTCTCTGTATCACTGGGAAGGTCACCTGCAGGTCTAGCGTTTTAATTAGCTTCTAACTGCCCCATCTGCCTCTCGAGATTCCTGAAATCAATCCTGAGCTGTTGGTTGTCAAGCAACAACTTCTTAAGAAAGTCATTATTACTCTCCTCTGCCTGTTGAGGTGGTTTCTAGGGTTGATTGAACTTACCTTGGGACCTATATTGATTCTGATTTTGCTGATTTCCGCCCCATGAAAAATTAGGATGATTCCTCCAATTGATATTGTATGTGTTCCCATATTGTGCCTGTTGATTCATCTGGCCCCTGTTTTGCTGCCCCACATAATATATAGACTCTGGATTTGTGGGGCACATGTCACTTACATGACCATCACCACATATCTCGCAGTAGGTAAACATCTACTGCACATGTTGTACCTGTTGTGGGTGATGCATTGTTATTCTGTTCATCTGATTTGCCAGCTTTGAAATATCTACTCTCATGGCTGCAACATCATCAAGTTCCATCACTCCTGCTGCCTTTGGTTTAATTACTCTTCTTGCATCCCCATCTCCTTGCCAATTGTGATCATTAGCAGTGAAGTTGTTTAGCAAGAGTTGAATTTCACTGTATGGTCTGGATATGCAACTACCCCCACAAGCTGAATCAAGATTCATATTCGATGCTTCATCTAGCCCATCAACAAAAGTGTGTCCCAATACCTCATCAGTCTGACAATGATGTGGGCAGTCTCTGAGTAGTTTTTTATATCTTTCCCAAGCTTGACGAAGTGTTTCTCCATCTCGTTGATGAAACCCAAGAATTTGGCTCCTCAGTGATTTTGTCTTTTTGGTAGGGAAAAACTTAATTAAGAATTTCCTTGCCAAATCATCCCAAGTGCTGATTGAATTGGGAGGCTCCTTCTGCAACCATTCCTTAGCTTCCCCCAATAGTGAAAAGGGAAACAATGTCATCCTGACATAATCCTTGGAAACGTTCGGATAATTGTAAGTGTCCGTGATTTCCAAGAAGTTCTGAATATGCCTTTGTCGATCTTCATAAGAGAGCCACACATACTGCCCCGCGGACTGTATCAGTTGTACCATGTACTGTTTGAGCTCAAAATGCCCTGTGATATCAGGCTTCACGATAGCCTGAATAATTTTGGCCAGATTGGGCCTTGCTGCCTCTATCACCGGACGTTCCTCATTACCTGCCATCTATATTGATTGTGGTTGAACTCCAATGTCCAACCCTCCATTTATTCTCGTTCTTGCTTCGACCTCCCTCCTTGTTCTATGAAGTGTGCATTCAATTTCTGGATCCAGAGGAAGGAGGGTGTTTGCGCTTCTACTCCTCCGCATTCAAGAGAAGAGCCTGCGTTGACACAACAAACAACGGAAACATAAAACTTGAACAAACAAGTAATAAAAGCTCCACTTAGTCAAATAGCTAATTTCTAAGTCCCCGGCAACGGCGCCAAAAACTTGTTGGGACCAAACACACTCACGCAAGTATACGTGGTCGTCAAGTAATAAAGTGACTAGTAAGTCGGATGTCGAACCCACAAGGACTTATGATTAGCTTTTGACAAGATCAACTTAATTAACTTATCAGTTCAAGGGATTTATCACAAGAAATATGATAATTTAATTTACTACCTAAAAGATTACCAAGTAATTAATTAACTAGAGAATCAACTAACAGACATCAACTTCGGTTTATCAATCAGTAGGAGAATATATTCCAGGGTCACGGGCTACATAACAATCAAGTTATATTCATGGCCTTAATTAACTAGTTGAATTATCTGGATTGTTGATTGACAGGTTTTATATTACTCATAAGAATCTTTCGACTTCTTACTCGCCTATTCAATTTAACTCAATGCTTATATGTCTATGGAACCAAGATTAACAAGAATGCAATTACACTTTGTGTATTTCAACCAAGCAAGGCAATTAGGTATATGTCTATCCTAATTGAGAATCCGTTCCCCGATGCTCGGGTTCAAGAACTTGCTCTGTTTATTTCTATATGCAATCTAGAGTTCCCACTTTAGAGTTCAACTCTAGATTCGTAAATAGTATTTCACTGTTAGCTACTCAGTAAAATAATTTAAGAACATAATCAAACAAACAACCCAATATGATAAAACCAACTTTTTCACTTTAAGCCTTGAAAATAACAATCATGTTTTGCCCATGACCCTAGAATAATTGGGTTCTTAGCCACACATATTCAAACAATCACCAAATATTGTATTTTTCAACATACAATCAAGAGTTGTTGGGAAGGATGAAAAAGAATTGAATGAATCCCTTCTCCCAAGTGTTTTCTTAACTTTGTTGCTCCCAAAATTCAATCCTCCTCCTCTTGGGCGGACTCCTATGTTTATATAGGGTTTGGGGCTTAAAATCCCATGTTTTTCAGATTAATCCTTGAAGTTTGCGTGTCCCAACATGGTCGCGCCAGCACCGCGGTCAGCTTTGTTCCCTGAATCCGTCTTGCTCCACCGCGGTCGTGCTGGTCAGCCTTCAACTCTTTACGTTGCATGATTATTTGGTGCACTTCATGGGTATTATTTGATTGGCCTCCTTTTCCCATAATTGATTCCAAAAATGCTCCAAAGTTCTCTTCTTGTGATATATAACATGCAATACATGAAAAGCATTAATCAGAGCCTTTTGTTATCAATATTTATATTAAAAGCAATACAAAATGTGGTTCATTAGGGGCCTAGTTATAGTATAATTCACCTATTATCGGGGTCCGGACGAACCCCCTTCCGCCCCCTAAATCCTCCCCTGCTTGTGAAGATAGAGAGATTGTTTCTGATAGACTCTCGATTCAAGAGAAGTATTTAAACAGAAAGAGAAATAGTAACCAAAACAAGAAAATAAGATAAGTGAATCAAAAGAAATAATAAGTAGTATTAAAAATCTAAGAACGAAAAATACGAGAATATACTAGTAGTACAAGTATAGAAAGGCAATGCATGCACGAAAAATTAAAGAAACACGCTCGACTACTCACTACCCTAATCCTTGACCTCCACACCCTCTGATGTTCGGCCAAAATTGCATATATTTACTCATTGTTATCTCACATTCTAGTACTTTTAATTGTCTTTTGAGTATTAATTATAGTACTTTGTGCGTAATATATATTTTAATTGTATAGGAATAAAGAGGTGTGACGATCAAGAGATTTGGAGAAAAATTGAATAAAACGCGAAAGAAAAAAAAAAGAAAAAAAAATATAAAAGGAGGTGGACACCATTTGGTGTTTTTCCCCCCAAGTGGAGACAACAAAATGGAATTAAATCATTTAAAAAGAAAGAGCAAGAATTGAAGGATCTCAACGTGCAAATAGCTACTGCTTTCAACGCCAGGTCCATCGCTAGGTACGTGGATTTTCCTTCTTCGTCCGAGATAAGATTATTTAGGTCCTACACGACCCTAACTAGTATAAAAGGAGTCTTAAACCTAATCTGGAGGAAAGCTAACATACTTTGAAGGAGCATTCACGTAGGGGAACAAAACACGCTTTGGAGGAGGCTTCTATCTAGTTTTTCTTCTCTTCTTTCTTCTCTTCCTTTAATTTCATAGCTTATTAGTTCTAGAGTTTTTGGGTGCTACAGAATGTTGTAGTTTGAATCTTGAATTGTTCTTATTATTTTATCATGTTGGTTTATTTATTCAAACTTGCGCTTAATTATTTGATTGATTGATCACCAATTTAATACTATCTACGAATCTAGGATTGAACCCGGGAGAGAGAATTCTAGATTGCATATAGGAGTGAGTAGAGCAAGATCTTAACTCTTGGGGGGGGGGGGGG
>ML295324.1:31111-78260 GCA_005239495.1 Nicotiana undulata
GGGCGGGGGGGGGGGGGGGGCGGGGAGGGGGACGTATTTGCGGTTAGGATAGGAATATACCTAATCGCCTTGCTTGGTTACTATACGGGAATTACTAATGCGTTCTTGTTAATCCTAATTCCATAGGAATATAGGCGTTAAGTTATCTTGGATAGACAAGTAGTACTTCGGGAGAAGGCTACGAGTAATATTAACCCTGTCAACCTATAAGCCAGATAAATTAATTAGATGATTTAAGTGGAAAACTCAACAGGATTGTTATCCAACCCATAACTCTAGAATATTCACTCACATTGAATTCGTCTTTAAGTTTGTCTTTGTTTCTTTTAATCTCTTTATTTTTTACTCTAGAATAATTTTAGTTAAATATTCATACGTTAGGATTCACTTGAATAGATTAATTGTTTCGGTTTAATTTAGTTGATAGTTAATCACAAGTCCCTGTGGGTACGATATCTGGACTTACAATCCTATATTACTTTTCGACCACATTGGTCACGCCAACTCTAGTCCTAAAAAGGATAAGCGATCGCTGCAAATATAATCTGGTCTAAAAGTGCGGAGTCGAATCCCACAGAGAACTAAGGCTTAGCTACAATTGTTCAATATTGCTAAGAAACACATTCCTAATTATAGAGATTATAATATTATTTCTAACTAATTAACTAACAACTATTATAAAGCATTAAAATTATCAACTAACATGAATAAAATTTGAGACTGAACTAAGGGGGGTCTAGAGTTATGATTTCCCCAAATGTCTGAATCCTTCCCGCTATGTTCCCTACAATTTCACCTATGTATTCTCTAATGATCTTGAGCACTTTAAGTGCCGTAATTCTCTCTCGAGCAACTACAACAATTTACTAGACATATTCTTTCGAACTACGCTAGTTGGCTTTATCTAACCGCCCATTATGACCACGTCAAGGCTTTGTTATTTCTAAACCTACCTTTAAACCCGTTGTATTGATTTCTCACATACATTAGGAATGACGTTGTTTAACAACCACCTAAATATCTATCCTTTCTCAAGAAACACATAATAAATAGGCACAGTCAATCGATGGCCATTCAATCAACAACAATAAACACGTAGTTGAACAAGTAGAGAAATCCAACGACTCAATTATATAAAAACATAACAAGAATTTATCCTACAAAAGGTTCCATCAAAACCCTAGATAACAAATTGGCTATTCATAATAGTATGTAAAAATACAATACTATAAGTCATAACCAACAATGAAAAATAGGAAGAGGAAAGAAAAACTCGTAGAAGAATTCCCCGCCTTGCTCCTATTGTGTCTCTGCCTCCTTAGGTCGAATCTGTGTTAAAAATATGTCCAACCTCCAAAAATAACGTTCTCCCATGTATAAATACCAAGTAGGGTCGGGCCCAAATAATTATACCTTCTCCTACACGAAAAAGGACAAGTTTCCTGGCCTGAACGCTCGCGGTCGCGGCTCGGGCGCGATATTTTCCCAATGCACTATTTCGCGCATTAATCACCCTATTTCGGTTAGAATTTGAAAAAACGTAAAACATGAAAGTTGTATCCCTTTGAGTTAGCTTTTCTACCATATATTATATAGCCCATATGGAGTTTGGAGCAAAGAGTTATGTCTATTTTACTAGAGAGCGCGCAATATGCCTACTCGAGTCTTCGTTTGTTCTTAAGTATCAAATTTGACCCCCGAACATGATCCCGGCTTAATTCATTGGGATTTTACTCAGACTTCAAAGCTCAAAATCACTTGAAGTCATTCCATAACATCTATATAGCTCGGAATCACTCATACAAGGTATAAAACACACAATTAGTGCAAAACACTAGCGATTAAATCTCAAACTCAATTAAAGTGCAGTAAACTAGAGTGTAATAAGCGACTAAAATACGTAATTATAGCCTATCATCAACACCCCACACTTAAACCATTGCTCGTCGTCGAGTAATTCAAGCTACATTTTATATAGACACAACCCTTTTTTTTAAACAATTCTCCTAACTCATCACACCAAGAATATTTAAAATAAACTAAGGATAAAGCATAACATCTTCACCTCAAGATTTGACTCACAAGTATCACGCATTTTTCACAACCCACCCACTCAAGATTTGACTCACAAGTATCACGCATTTTTCACAACCCACCCACTTACTCTAACATAGAGGTCACTGACATTACCTTTCCTTCATGAATCAAGTGCCCTCACACAACAAAAGAGAGTAGTTCCACACAATAAAATTTAAGAACACTTAGGAACTCAAGATAGAAAGAATTCACTCACTCTCAGAAATAACATTCATATGCCACAAAAACTGCACCATAGGTTTGCCCGTAGTGTACTACTCTACTAATCGAGCGCATTCAGTCTAGGATCAAGTAGGACTTTATTTGGTTGTAATGTAGGCTGCGGGACGGGTATGATACATTTAGATATAAGAGAGACTACACCTCCCTAAACACTTTAATACATATACTGTAACATTCAAACCCCATACTTATGTCAAACCAAACTCCGCCTTCACATCAATGTATATTACCCCATACTTCTTTAAGCACATGCACAATTACATCAAGAGTCACCACTTATCAAGGAATTTTTTCTTTTCACAAAAATACAACTTTTTTTTTCTTTTCTTTCTTTTTTATTTATTTATTTAAGTGGCTCTTACTTTTTCAAAACAGTGCATCTTTCTCCTTATTTCATTAGTTCCACTCAAAAGCCAAACCAAGTAGCACACACTTTAATTTTTACACAGTTCATAACACTTCAAGTGCTCATGAGAGGTTAAAAGGTTCAAATAGATGATTAATTCAAACAAATGGGTAAGGCTTGTAATGCGGTTGCCAAAGAAATATGATTACAGGCTCAAAGGGGTTAACTATAATACATAACAATTAGGCGGATAAAATATACGTATCTGGCTCAACAAAGAAACACCTATATCACTTCCAAGACTGAACAAAACTACTATTTCGCTTTGCAAACACACAGGGCAAGTTCTAGGCATCCAATGCAATGCACAGAATAACCCACAAACCTCACACATACATGGCACTTAACTCACTAAGATTGGATTCATCAAGATACTCTAGTCAAAGCAGTTAAGAAAATTTAAAATTATACAATTTAAGGTACTTATACAAGAGTAAAAAACTGAGCCTAAGTGTCACAACCAAAGTACTCACTATTATCAAGGCATAACAAAGTCAAGAGATATTGCTTCAATTCAAAACACAACACAATAGCTCCTATTCCTAAAAAAAACTAAGTACACCCAGTTCAAACAAAACCCTTGGAAAATAACCGCTGCACAAAGAAAAACCAAGGGGGAATTGCTACACTACCTAATAAAAAAAATCTTTTTTTAGACTTAAATCCCTCAAGAAAATTGTCTAATAGATCCATCGTCGGGAAAAGTTCAATATTTTCTATTTTCTTAAAAACAAAATTATTCAATTAAACTAACACAACTAAAATAACATAGAAAGTCACCCAAAATAATCTCCTCACCCGACACTTAAAATTGTGCATTGTTCCCAATGCACACCCATACATACAAGAGGGTAAAAGAAACTCCCTGGTAGGCCAAAGGCTGAAGCACTAGCATCTCATGGGGTACTCAGACTTCTCCCAGGCCTGGTCCTTCGTGCGGGTACCCACAATTAGTTCCAACAAATGGTTTGCTCTTGCATCCTTCTAATAGATTTGCTTTCCATACTCCTAGAAAATAAAAAAATCGACACTACAAAAATAATATAATTAAAAAAAAACAAACAAAAGAAAGCAGTAAAGTTGGGTTGCCTCCCAACAAGTTCTTGATTTAACGTCGCGGCACGACGTGAATCACTTTCTGCCTCCACTTCGAACTTATGAATTGGACCCCCAATTTGGCTTCAAGTTTATGATTATGGTCATGGGGCGGTGGAATGAATCTAACTGGCCCAAGGAAATAATGTAGTATTCTGCACTCCTTGGCCTTTGTATGAGGTATGTAATCCTGACTTTCTGGCAAGAAGAATTCCAGAATATATGCACCTTGTTCCTCATTCCTTGACTCTTAAATTGGTTCGGATGACTCTATTTTCATATCATCATCCAAACATAATGTGGAAACAATGCTTGGAGCGTGGACCAATGCGCTCAAACACATGAACTTCAGGACTTTCAACATCCTCAACATCAATGATACTAGAGTCAACAAAATGTATATCCTCAAAGTCCTTGGCTGACTCTAGTCTCACTTCTTCAACATCGACATCCACAAATTGTAGTTGGCTAGGTTGTTGATGTTCTACTCTGACCCCCTCAATTAACACCTCAAATTCACGCTCATCTTGGCTCCTATCATCAGTATTGGCTTGTTGAGAATTAAAAGCTCCAACCACTTGACTCAATTGAGCCTCCAAGTTGCGAATAGTTGCCTCTTGCCTTTCTATCTGCAATTGTTTCTCATTATTTTGTTCCAAAAGGAACTTTAACATATTCTCGATCTTTTTCAGGTCATCATTCCTTTGGTTCTTTGTTCCTATTAACTTCACAAGAAAAAGAAGAACCATCAAAGTAAGGGGGTGGTGAAAGATAAGAAATATAAGGACAACCATTAAAGTGACCATCTTGACCACCACACATATCACACACATTCCACACATAAGATTGAGTTGGTGCACATAACTCGCTCTCGGGAATATTTTGATAATTTTGCCCTGGGTGGTTTCCTCCACAATATGCATAACGAGGATCAAAAGTAGAATTACCAACATCCAAACTCTTATAATTCCATGATGCCATGTTTTTACAAATTAACAAATAAAACTAAAATAAAGAAAATAAAAATCAAATACTGAAAAAAATATTTCAAACTTGAAACCTAGCAATACGTACACCTACAGCTACACCGTTAGTTCCTCGGCAACGACGCCAAAATTTGGTCACGCTATGGGGGTCTAGAGTTATGATTTCCCCAAATGTCTGAATCCTTCCCGCTATGTTCCCTACAATTTCACCTATGTATTCTCTAATGATCTTGAGCACTTTAAGTGTCGTAATTCTCTCTCGAGCAACTACAACAATTTACTAGACATATTCTTTCGAACTATGCTAGTTGGCTTTATCTAACCGCCCATTATGACCACGTCAAGGCTTTGTTATTTCTAAACCTACCTTTAAACCCGTTGTATTGATTTCTCACATACGTTAGGAATGACGTTGTTTAACAACCACCTAAATATCTATCCTTTCTCAAGAAACACATAATAAATAGGCACAGTCAATCGATGGCCATTCAATCAACAACAATAAACACGTAGTTGAACAAGTAGAGAAATCCAATGACTCAATTATATAAAAACATAACAAGAATTTATCCTACAAAAGGTTCCATCAAAACCCTAGATAACAAATTGGCTATTCATAATAGTATGTAAAAATACAATACTATAAGTCATAACCAACAATGAAAAATAGGAAGAGGAAAGAAAAACTCGTAGAAGAATTCCCTGCCTTGCTCTTATTGTGTCTCTGCCTCCTTAGGTCGAATCTGTGTCAAAGATATGTAAAACCTCCAAAAATAACGTTCTACCATGTATAAATACCAAGTAGGGTCGGGCCCAAAAAATTATACCTTCTCCTACGCGAAAAAGGACAAGTTTCCAGGCCTGGACGCTCGCGGTCCGGGCGCGGTATTTTCCCAGTGCTATTTTCGCGCATGTTTCACCCTGTTCCGTTTGGAATTTGGAAAATGTAAAACATGAAAGTTGTAGATGTTTGAGTTATCTTTCCAACCATATATTATATAGCCGAAATAGTGTTTGGAGCAAAGAGTTATGTCTATTTTACTAGATAGTGCACAATATGCCTACTTGAGTCTTCGTTTGTTCTTAACTATCAATTTTGACCCCCGAACACGATCTTGGCTTAATATATTGGACTTTTACTCCGACTTCAAAGATCCAAATCACTTGAATTAATTTTATAACATCTATATAGCTCGGAATCACTCCTACAAGGCATAAAACCCACAATTAGTGCAAAATACTAGCGATTAAAGCTCAAACTCAATTAAAGTGCAGCAAACTAGAGTGTAATAAGCGACTAAAATACGTAATTATAGTCTATCATCACACGTATACTTGAGTGTTCGTTTGGGAGCAACAAGTTTTTGGCGCCATTGATGGCTACTTAGAAATTAACTATTTTACTAGATTAGATTTTTACTTTTATCTAGTTAAGTTTTCAATTTTAGTTTAGTATAGTAGTATTATATTTTTTTTGCATGGAATCTTTGAAATAAAAGTGGTGGGATAGTGAGTATTCTTGTTTTTGTGATCCTCGTCCATATTGTAAAGGACCCCACTTGTGGAAATATTGTAAAAATATTTCAAATACCGAGTTGTGTGCACCATTTCAATCATGTTGTACTATTTGTGATGGTAATTGGAGTAATTGTACTAAGTGTTGTTATCCTACTCCAATCCTTTCTTATGTTGATTCTAATAATTTTTGTGAGTTTGACATGAGTAACGGATGGGATGATGTGGAACATGATGTTCACATTCTTGATATGCGCATGAAATTATTAGAGGAATACTAGAAAATTATGAATGAGATACAACACTTTATAGAAGGAATCGCTGAACTTGGACAAGAGATCGACCAATTTAGAAAGTCTATTCGCGACTTGGAGGCTCAATTGAGTGTAAAGGTTGATGCGTGCAACGCCCAATAATTTAGTGATGAGTTCTGTGAAGTTGAAAAAGATCTTCTAGGCAAAATGGAGGAGCTAAAACTAGAATACCAATTATTAGACCATGTTGTTGTTGATGATCCTGAGGTTGAGAAAGTATATATTATTGAGGATGTCAAAAATAATATAGTTTTGGAGTTGGGCGTTTTGGTCCTCATTCTAATCAATTTTCTACATTATATATGGATGGAGACATGGAGATCGAGCCTTTGGAGAGATGTACAGATGAAAAACAAGACCCTTATATTCTGAAATTTTCCATACCAAGGAGACAAAACGACATCTCTCACTTAAGGGCCAAGAAGTGCAAGATGCGATATTTATTGCTTGGTTCCTTTATTTTCACACCACCGCCCCAGGAACGTGAAAGAAAAATTGATGCAAAGTTGAGAGCACAATTCATATCCTCAAAGTGGAAGGAAAAGTAATGAAAGGTACGGCGTCGTGCCACGACTATAAATAAGGCGCTTGTTGGGAAGCAACCAAATTTAATTTTATTTAATTTTTACTTTTCCTTAATTTTTTTTATTGTGTTATTTTTTTGGTAGTGTTTTTTGTGTGTAGGATTATAAGTATAGGAGGCAAATCCATTGGAAGAGTGCAAAAACGAGCAGGTGGTTGAAACTAAGTGTGAGGTACCCGCACAAGGGTACCTGGGAGAAGTTTGAGTATCCCGTGAGCTACTAATTTTGGCCTTTGGCCTACCGGGGAGTCTCTTTTACCCTCTTGTTAGTTTGAGTGTGCATTGAGGACATTGCACAATTTTAAGTGTGGGGTGAGAAGATTGTTTGAATGATTTCCGTGCTATCCTAGTTTAGTTGTAGTTTCTTTCTTAGTGTAGTAGTTTTTATGTAAAGAAAAAAAATATTAAAAAAAGACGAACAAAAATCAAAAATTTTGGATTTTTCCTGACGATGGATCTCTTGGACAACTTTCTTGAGGGATTAAGGTCCAGTAATTAAAAAAATAAAAAATAAAAAGAATTCTTTTTGTTCTAGTTTATTTTAGTTAGATAATAGTCCCCCTTGGTTTTTCTTTTTGCATCGGTTCTTTTCCAAGGGATGTAACTTGAACCGGGTAATATCTTTTTAATTTTTAGGATTAATTTTATAGGAGTAGTAAAAGAGGGAGAAGAAAAACTTTTGTTACTTGTTTGATACTAGCATATTTAGGCCTGAGCTTGAGTAGTACTTTTCTTTGAGTGCTTGAGTAATGAATAAAATAACAGACTTTCTGACACCTAAGATCAAGGGTGTGACTATGTATATAGATTATTTTTATTTTGTTGTTCGCTATGATCCTGTCTGTCTTATAGTAGAATTTATCCATCTTGATTGAGAGTTGTGCCATGTGTGGTGAGTATTTCTTACATATATTCCATGTTTTGCATCTTAGTCTAGAACTTGCCCTGCCTGTTATTGAAGCGAAATAAAAGTGTTGCTCTGTTTAGAAGATAATAATAGGCTTTCTTTGATATGTCTTGTGAATTTTATCCTTTTCAGATATTGTATCACTAGTTAGCCCGTTGAGCTTGTAGCCTTTTGTTTGGAAGCCGTATTTTTGCCTTGATTTTTTTGTTGAATCCCTAAATTTTGCACCATGCTTCCTTGAGCATTGTTGCTTAGACTGTGATATTAATTGATAAATTTGAAAAAATGAAAGATTAAGTGAAAATTGGTGACCAACGATAGCTGAAAAGTGATGGAAATGCCCTTTTGAAAATAATGTTACATGAAAAAACGAATGAAAAAAATTGCTTTGAGAAAAAATGAAATTTTCTTGATACGAGGGAAATACTTGTGAAATAACATATGAAGAGAGGGCTGAAAAATAAAATTAAGAGATGAAAATAATGGGTGATGAAGTCAAAAAGTGCAAAATTCTTAGTGAAGTGTAAGTCACTATTATATAATTCTCCTACCAGTCTCCTAGCCAATATTACAACTCGTTAAAGTCCTATTTGATTCTATTCGAGCATGCTTAATTAGTAGATATGTACATAACGGGCAAGCCTATGGTTCTTTGTGCATACATGTGAATTCATTTGTGAGTGCGAGAGTTGTTCTTTGATGCTAAGTCCCTAAATTATATTCATTATTTGATTTGAGTGTATGGACTATTTATTATTGTGAGGGCACTGGTTTCATGATAGATAGGTGATGTTATTAGCTTCTTTGACAGAGTAGGTGAGGGAGCTTAAATTTGGTAAGTTAGAGTCGGTCTCTGAGGTTAGGAGGTTAGAAGTTTGTTGTTTATTTGTGACTTGTATATCTTGCACGATGATAAAGAAGTGTATATCAGATGGTTTGGGTTGTTATAGGGCCTGATGGTTAGTATCAAACGAAGTGGTTGTGTTTCTAGGCTTGATTTATTGAGAGTGATTTTAATGCTTACTCGAGGACGAGCAAGAGTCTAAGTGTGGGGTGTTGATGTTCGATCAAAAATGCATATATTTACCCATTATTATCTCATATTCTAGTACTTTTAATTATCTTTTGAGTATTAATTATAGTACTTTGTGCTTAATATTATATTTTAATTGTATAAAAATAAAGTGGTGTGAAGATCAAGAGATTTGGAGCAAAATGAAATAAAACACGAAAGAAAAAGAAAGAAAGAAAATAATATAAATGGAGGGGGGACACCATTTGGTGTTTGTCCCCCCAAGTGCAGACAACAAAATGGAAGTAAATCATTCAAAAAGAAAGAGCAAGAATTGAAGCATCTCAACGTGCAAATAGCTACTGCTTTCAGCGCCAGGTCCAGCGGTGGGCACTGGCCTGGACGCTGGGTACGTGAATTTTCTTTCTTCGTCCGGGACAATGTTATTTCGGTCCTACACGACATTAAATCGTATAAAAGGAGTCCTAAATCTAATTTGGAGGAAAGCTAATATACTTTGAAGGATAATTCACGTGGAGGAACACACACACGCTTTGGATGAGGCTTTTACTTAGTTTTTCTTCTCTTCTCTTCTCTTCCTTTAATTTCATAGATTATTAGTTCTAAAGTTTTTGGTTGCTACATGAACGTCGTAGTTTGAAGCTTGAGTTGTTCTTATTATTTTATCATATTGGTTTATTTGTTCAATCTTGCGCTTAATTATTAGATTTCTTGATCACCAATTGGATACTATCTACGAATCTAGGATTGAACTCGGGAGAGGAAATTCTAGATTGCATATAGGATTGAGTAGAGCAAGATCTTAACTCTTAGGGGAATCGGGGGGGGGGGGGGGGGGGGATTTGCGTTTAGGATAGGAATATACCTAATCGCCTTGCTTGGTTACTATACGGAAATTATTAATGCATTCTTGTTAATCCTAATTCCATAGGAATATAGGCGTTAGGTTAGCTTGGATATACGACTAGTACTTTGGGAGAAGGCTACGAGTAATATTAACCCTATCAACCAATAAACCAGATAAATTAATTAGACGGTTTAAGTGGAAAACTCAACGGGATTGTTAGCTCACCCATAACTCTAGAATATTCACTCACATTGAATTCGTCTTTAAGCTTGTCGTTGTTTCGTTTAATCTCTTTGTTTTTTACTCTAGATTAAATTTAGTTAAATATTCATACGTAGGATTCGCTTGAATAGATTAATTGCTTGGGTTTAATTTAGTTGATAGTTAATCACAAGTCCCTGTGGGTACAATATCTGGACTTACAATCTTATATTACTTGTCGACCATGTATACTTGCGTGTGCGTTTGGGAGCAACACCCTCCTATTAAGGGTCTTGTCCTCGGCAAGCTAATTATGTGCCATATCCTGCCTAATCACCTCTCCTCAATACCTTTTTAGCCTAACCCTACCTCTTCTTAGCCTCACCACATTCAACCCCTCATACCTCCTCACGGGCACATCTGCGCATTTCCTCTTCACAAGCCCGAACTATCTAAGCCTCGCTTCCCATATTTTGTCCACTACGAGGAACACTCCCACCTTGTCCATAATATATTTATTCCTAATCATAACTCTCCTATTATGCCTACACATCTATTTCAACATCTTTATTTGTTACATCCCGTATTTTTATACATTAAGTTGTGTAATAAGCTAGTTGACGTGAGCTCGAAGGTAAGAGTATCTTTGAGAATTATAAGTTTTCATACCATATTTAATAAGTGTTAAGTATATTTTGGAAGATGTTAGAAGTTAATCGAATCGAAAAGAATAAGTTTCAATGAAATTTCCAGACTTATGGAGTGACTTATGAATCATATATTGCAGGTACGACCGATGTTAATTATAACCTGTACTTTTGGGGTAATACTAGGAGTTTTTAACATACTAAGAAGGTCTTTTGATGAGATAATTGTATCGTATAATAGTCGTATGATAAGTATTAAAGTAAAGCAACTTAAAGTTGTAAAATAAAAGTCGGTATAAATTATCTCAAGTTACATTCATAAGATTACTGAAATATGGGTCTAATGTTACTAAGCTTTTAATATACTTGGATTTACAGGGACATCCACCAACAAAATAAATTTTTATACGTCTAGTTTCTAACATTTTAAACCCTTCCTCGATACAACATCAGAGTAAAGAGATATTTGTATTTTTGCGAGAGGTCGCAGGTATCCCCTTTTGGGACCAACATAGGCGGTGAGAAGCTTCTTTTGATGCATAAATCAAGGGTTTCTTTATATCATTTTATTTTCGGTACCAACAGATCATAAACACCCAAAATGCTCTTTAAAGGGTTCCTACATGGTCTAAGGTCAAAACCAAAGGTAAACTACATAAATCAAGTATCATGAATCTGGTAGTGCTAGTAGAATGTAGTATTACCACGTTGTGCTTGTGTTGGTTGTTTTTTCAAGTTTAGACAACACAAGAAACAACTTATTATTATTGTGTGAGCTTAGATTCTTCTCCTCCCACTTGTAGTTTGTGTATCTAAATTCTAGCTAAGTTGTATGGATGGAAACATGCAAGCTAATACTTGGCTGTTGTGTATGAAGTGATTGGGATATGTTGGGCTATTTCGTGATGGATATAAGGTTGAAAAATGACGTGTATATGTTTGTTGAATGATAGACATGTTGTTTTTTATTGTTTGGGTTCGAGTAAAGTGAAAAAAATAGGGGAGCTTCTCTCCAAATTATTATAGATGAGTTTGTCGCTCTTTCTGTCGATTTATATTTCTTTAGCTTAACAATAGCTTCCTTTCTGCTTGTTGTAGATCGAAGTGCTATATGGGCTGAATTTGAAATGGTGTGGTTAAGTAGTCGACAAGGTACGTAAGGATATTCGTTATCCCCTTATTTGGCATGATTCTATGGTAAGTGTCCCCTCCTGAAAAGTGAGTTCCAAAATGAAATTCTTAGAAATATTATACTCGTATATTCAACGGCTCTCTATGTTCTTAATTAATGTCGCTCTGATGGATGTGTTTCATATAGCTCTTCACAACCCATGTTCTTCTCGAGAGAGTGTAATTGAGCTATAACGTTTCCCTCGTAATGACCTCCTTAGTATAATGACCTATAATGCGTGTTTTTCTACCTGTGTACTAGCTGCTACATACGATCCTTAGATGAGATTGCCCTGAAATCACGAGTTTATATGTTCAGTAGTAATCCCTTGTTTCTGTCCAAAACTGCATATGAACCACTACGGCACCCTTGTAAGTTTATATCAAAACGACCACCATTAAGGGTTTCTCTACTCATGCTATTAACAGTCCGTACATGCCTTAACTGGTAGCACCTTGGTAGGTCTAGTTTCAAAATTTTTTAGCAGATTCTTTTCCTATTTAAAAGGTGTCTACGAGATATAATGACTTCATTATGAGGACTCCAATATCATGACGACACAAGTTGGTACTATGCGAGCAGTTGGTTGTAGACGATTGCAAAAAATGATTAGATTGCCTTTTGTTGATAGATATTGCTTGTAGTATGATTTGATGACCTTAGTAGAAGTGATATGAGAAGTCTACTAGTTGAGGCATGTTTTTCGTATGATAGATACATACAACGGAGAGGTCCCGTGACATGGTAGTACATGAGAGCTAGCCTGGAAGATACGGGCATGATAGCTTGGTAGATGATGAATACACGTACTAGATCTGGGAAAGTACATACTTATGAGTCTGGTAGCTAGCACATACATACGATACGATACGAGTAGTTAGCCTTTCAGTTTTATGTGTTCTTACGACTAGTTTATGGTATGAGTTGTGAGATGTAGTTATAGAAAGTTCAGGAAGACAAAGCAACAAAGCAATGCTACGGGTCCCATTTGGTAAGACTATGGTATATGACCTTCTAGACTAATTATATGATGTGAGCTCTAATCTCCAGGTGATCTTGAACCTTGTTATTATTTTATTTGATATAATACTTATTATGATCATTTAGTTGCCTAACATACTCGGTACAATATTTCATACTGATGTTCCTTTGGTCGGGATATTGCACCTCATGTTGTAGGTTCAGGTAGGCAGTTTGACGGATCACCAAATTAAGTAATTTCAGTTCCAACTATTGATTGGTAGACTCCATATCGTCCGGAGTGCAGTCGAGCCTAAAGGTCCTTATATTTTTATTTTATCTATAGACTTATCGGTAGGTCGGGACCCTACCCCGACTATGGTATGTTAGTTAAACACTCTTAGTTATTTTTGTAGAAGTATTAGATACCTGTAGTCAGTTACAGTGTGTTTATCAGATGTTTGCAAGTGCTCCTAATATGGTATGTTTATCTGTTTTCTTTTATAGAATGGTCTTTCGCATACGTAGGATAATAGATGTTTTTCAACCTCACCTTGGTTGGGTGTGACAAAGTGGTGTCAGTGCAGATCCATATCCTAGGGAGTGTACAAAGTCGTGTCTAGAAGAATCTTGTTTATAAGTACATTTTGCACCACATGTTATACATAGGAAGCTACGGGTCATTAAGGATTGGTTTCCTTTATTTCATTCCTAAATCGTGCCGAAGATCTTAGTCATAGGAAGTTGAGCCTGACCTGCATTGATATATACTGTACAGAGATGCGAAAGTAATAGAAGTTTGATTCGAACCTGTGTTTTATTATGTGTTTATAGAAATGACGATAGGTGAGAAAATAAGAGAGGGTCATCAACTTACAAATGAGGGACATAATAGTAAGATGAGGGTCAGACTGAGACCCAACATGGTCAACATTCCATGTTTCCCTGACTCCCCTAGTTCCGGAGGAGCCCTGATAAGCTCCAGTACCCTCAGTACCCCTTTCAGGTGCAACAGAGAATAAATTGTTGAAGGCAGTACATCTATTCACCAAAATAATAGCAGCACAGGTGCAACGACATGCGGGAGTATCTTCGGGTGCTCGGCCTTCAGATAGATCGATTAGTTCAAGGGTACGAGAGTTCCTTAGTCTAAACCCCAAGAGTTTGCAGGATTAGATCCACACGAGGATATTTATAGATGATATTTAGAGTACCTCTAGGTTTATGCATGTTATAGAGACCGATGCGGTAGAGTTAGAAGCATATAGGTTAAAGGATGTTGCTATGACGACCCGATAGGAAGTTTTGAGTACTAGCTTTAAGTTCAGTGTTCTGAGATCTGCATTTGATATTATATGAGTATGAAATTATGAAACAAATAAGATTTTTGTCTTAAAATGGGGCTAGAGTTGATCACAGTAAATATTTTTGATAAACGACCTCGGATCGGTATTTTGATGATTATGTTAGGTTCATATGATATTTTGTACTTGTACATATGCTTGTTCGGGTCCCGGGTGATCCAAACGCGTTTCAGTGCATTATGTGAAAGATTGTGAAAGTTGAGTTTTAAGTTGAAATCCTTAAGTTTGAACGACCGATTCTTATTATATGATGTTATTTTGATGATTTGAGGGAGCGAGTGAGTTTGTGTGATGTTATTACACTTGTATGAATGTTCGATTTGGAGGCCGAGGGGCTCAGGTGAGTTTCAAATGCATTGCGGATTGAATTGGAATAATTGAGTACAATTGTTATTGGTGTCTAGTTGCAGGTCTCGCATTTGCGAGAACATGATCACAATTACAAGCCTCACATTTGCGATGTCAAACTCGCAAATGTGAAGTGGGAACTGGGGGCTCGGGTTCGCATTTACGGTCCTGGTGTCACATTTGGGATATTGTACTAGGTATAGAAGCTTCGCATTTGCGATAGGGGTGTCCTTCACAAATGCAAAGATTATGTCGCATTTGCAACATTTGTAGGTATAATGCACTGATCACATTTGCGATCAGTGTTTTGCATTTGCGGACATTGTAATTATTAGGAATTGCAACATTTGTTGTTGGGTAAAAGTTGGGAAAAATGAGACTTAGCTCATTTTGTACTATTTTTTAACCCTAGACACTATAGAGGCGATGTTTTGAGAGCTTTTTCCTCCCAAATTCATCGGTAAGCATCTTTAAATAGTTTTCATTCAATTTAATTACGTTTCATGAATATTTAACATCAAATTATGAATTTCAAGGTAGTAATTAGGGATTTTGGGAAGAATTTAGGAATTTTGTAAAATCAAGATTTAGACCTCAAATTAAGATCGGATTAAAAAAATCATATATCCGGACTAGGGAGTGAATGGGTAATTGAGATTTTGTCCGAATCTCGGATTTCGACCATGTGGGCCTAAGTTGAGTTTTAGTTGACCTTTTTAAATATGATCAAAATCGAACCTTTCTTTTATTCGTGTGTAGTTTCTAAAGCTTATTTTTGATTTTTTGGTTGATAATTGGCAAGATTCGAGTGGTATGGAGGTTTGTTCGAAAGGAAAAACTGTGTTTGATTGTGATTTTGTTGCGGAAAGATGTAAGTATCTTGGTTAATTTTAATTTGAGGAAAATAAGGTATAATCGAGTCTATTTGTTATGTGTTTGCTGGGGGTGGCGTATATGCAAGGTGACGAATGTATATGTGCGGGCCATGGGATAAGCATGCAAGTGGAATGTGCCTTAATTGCACCATGTTAAATTGTGAGTTGTGCCTTCCATGCCTTAGATAGATTATAAATACTTTATTTCTCACTTTTAAGTTACTTCTTATCTTAAGATTGTTGAGACAGTGGGTGTTGAGAACATGAAAAAATATTGATTGGTAGTTGGCCCTAATTATGGAAAGATTCCCATATGATGAGCGGATTTTGATATTATTGTTGAAGTTGAACTTACTTCCCACTTTGCTTGGTATTGTGTTGTTGTGAATGCTTGGTGAGGAAGAGTGAAAAGCACGAAGAGTATTTTCATGCCTTGTTTGCATATTGATATATTTGTTTGAGTGAACGTGAGGCTAAAGCACGAAGGGTGATGTCATGTAATTGCATTTATCTTATCTTGTGAGGAAGAAAGTAAAAGCACCAAAGGTGATGCCATGCACATGCGTTATTTATATTATATGGTGAAGATGAGAGTAAAAGCACGAAGGGTAATGTCGTTCAATTTGTTGATTTTATTGCTTGACTTGATATTTGGGCTGTGAACTCAATTTGGCGGTTTCGTTACTTATTTTGGAAAGAGATTATTTGGTTATTATTTATTTAATGTTCCGATTTTTCTCCTTTTATATGTACCTATCCCCTAATAACTTATGATGCTTTGCTTGTTATTTTCGGTGCTTTACATATATATATATATATATATATATATATATATATATATATATATTTAGTAGGTGTCTTGTCTTAGCCTCGTCACTATCTCGTCGGGTTAGACTCGACACGTACTGAGTGCATTAGGTCGGTTGTACTCATAATACACTAGTGCACTTCCTATGCAGATTTTGGTGTTTGTCCTAACGATGTTTACTGGAGGCTTGCTCAGACTATCATTATTTGGAGGCTTGAGGTTGAGCTGCACGACTTGCGCAGACTCTAAAGCCTTCTTTTTATCTTCTGTACTATTTATTTCATTCAGGCAATAGTATTTTGCTTTTCAACCTTTGATTGTAGTAGCAACTCATGTACTTGTACCACCTGATTTTGGGATTAGACTAGACAACGTGCCTGAGTTTATTAAATATTTTGAGGTTTTACAACTTTACCTTCTCACTAATATGCTTATAAATTGCTAAAATGAATTATCGTGTAGCTAATATTGGCTTGCCAAGCAAGTGGATGTTAGGCTCCATCACTTCCCCGTAGTTGGGATTTTGGGTCGTGACAAGTTGGTATCAGAGCACTAGGTTCCCTAGGTCTCAAGAGTCATGAGCAAGCTTTCTAGAGTTTGGAGGATTTGTATGGAGACGTATGTACTTTTCTTCTAGAGGTTATAAGACTTTAGGAAATTTCACTTCTTTCTTTCTCTAGCGTGCGACATTGTTCTATTGCTGGAGTTTGAACCATTGTTCTCTTAATCTCTCGCATATGGTGAGGACACATACGACATCGGTTCACGTCCAACTATGCCTTATAAAAAGGACAATGCGGTCGCTGCAAATATATTCCGGATATTAAGTCCAGAGGTGAATCCCACAGAGAATTAATCTATCAATTACTGTTATCAGACCCACACAATTCTACGTAATCAACTCCCAAGATATTTAAATAACAAATGGTTGGTTTTCTACTAACTATTACTTAATGAAACTATATTAGCTAAAAGCTAACTAAGAACGAGTTGTAAACAACAATAGGAATGATCTAAGGTTATGATTTTCCCTATTGTTGGAATCCCTTCCCGCTATGTTTGGTATAAATTTGCCTAATCTTCTCTATCGATCATGAGCACTCTGACTGCCGTAAATCTCTCCCGAGTAATTATGACAATATACTAGACATACTCTCTCGAGTTACGCTAGCTAGCTTTAATTACAGCTCACTTAGATCGCACCCAAGGTTTCGTTATCCCTAATCCCACCTTTAAAACCTTCGTTATTGATCCCTCATATACGTCGGAGTGATGTTGTTAAACAACTACCTAAATATGCACTCTCTCCCGAGTAATACATACTAAATAGGCACAACTAATTGAGGGCCCTTCAATTAACCACAACAAGCATGTAGTTGAACAAATAGAGATTAAACTTTGGCAAATCTATATTAATATAGCAAGAATTCCATGCTTCAATAAGTTCTATCAAAACCCTAGGCTAAATGTTTAGCTACTCATAATAAAACAAGATAAAGCAATAAGATTGTTCATAATTCACAACTAATGATAAAAAGAAGAAGAATAAAAAACTCTAATGATGATTTTTTTTCCTGAGTTAAACATTATATTCTATTGATACTCAAAAATTGAATACAATGAGACCTAGTAGTAGTTTTGACTCACTACTACCTGTATACATCATATACCAGCGACAAGTAAAAAAAATGTCTAAACAAACTATATCATCTATATCTATGCCTTTCCTATAGTATCTGTACACTATGTCAAGGAATCCAGTCCAGCTTTTGTAGTTGTTCTCTCCATTTCCTGTAATTCTTCCCTCGAACATAAACATGCTGGACTATTTCTCTGCAAATCTGGTGCTCTTCATATTTGCTAGTTTCAAATCTGCCTCTGTTCCTCTCTCTCCATATCACAGCAACTATCATAGCAAACACACAACATGTGATACCATTTATGCCTTTTCTGCTCTTTGCTTTCCTACTAATCCAATGCAATTCATAGTCCCAATCACCTATACTCCTTTTATGTCCCAACCATAGTTCACATTTTCAGCCACAAACTCTTTGTTACTGAGCATTCAAAGAACAAATGGTTGAATGTTTTCATAGTTTGTTTGCAAAATATACAGTCAGTTGGTATAGAGATACCAAACTTCATCAATCTATCCACAGTTTCTAACCTCCTTTGCATTGCAAGACATAATATAAATCTATATCTCGGTTGCACTTTTGAATGTAACATTAATCCTCTCCATTCTACTTTACAGTATTCTGGAATAATCTTCTTGTACATCTGCTTTATCTGAAACTTGTCATTCTTGCACAGACTTTGTAGTTTTTGCTGCAAATTCCCTTGAATTTGTAGATGCTTCATTAGTTCTTCCCTGCTATCCAATATCTTCCTTATTTACCCAAGTTTCTGTCTTGGGAGTAGGCATTGTGTCCAACTCCTTTTTCTTTATGTAGAAACTGCGCACCCATCTAATCCATAGGCAATCCTTCTTCCTAGTTAGATCCCATAGGTGTTTAGTGACTGCTGCTTTGTTCCACACTTTGATATCCAGTATATTTAGTCCTCCAGCTGCTATTGGTTTACAGACATTCTCCTAAGAAATTAATGCTTTCCTTGATACAGTTACATTTCCTATCCATAGAAATGTTCTACAACAGTTTCAATCATTTTCAGCACCTTTTTTGGGAACATGAATACCTGTGCCCAATAAGTTTGGATGCCAAATATGACTGACTTTATCAGTTGACACCTTCCTGCATAAGATAGTAATCTTGCTGACCAACATGTGACCCTTGCTGTTATTTTCTCAATTAAAGGCATATACTGTCCAATACTCAGTTTTTTTGAATCCAATGGAATTCCCAGATATCTAAAAGGCAGCTTTCCCTCTTTGAATCCTAGTGTTTGCAATATATCTTCCTTAGTATTCTGATCAATCCCGACCATATATATTGCACTTTTATTTATATTGCCTGCAATCCAGAAGCTTGTGAGAATCTGTTAAAGGCATCAATTAGAATTCTAATGGATCCTATGTCAGCTCGACAATACATTAACAAGTCATCAGCAAAGCACACATGAGTGCTGTTTAACTTTCTACACTTAGGATGAAAGTTAAAGTTTCCATTCTTATGCAACTGCTTCAACTCTCTTCTCAAATACTCCATGGCTATAACAAATAAGTAAGGGGACATAGGATCTTCTTGTCTAATCCTTCTTTTCCCTTTGAAAGGCTTAGTCAATCCACCATTTAGAACCAATGAGTATGAGAGTGTTGTAGTACACATCATGATCCATTGCACAAATTTAGAAGGAAACACAAGGTCAATCAATATCTGCTTCAAAAAACTCCATTCCAATGTATCATAGGCTTTTCTTAAGTCTATTTTCATCACACACCTTGGTGACACTCCTTTCCTTGCATAACCTTTAAAGAGCTCATGGCTTAACAGAATATTATCCACTCTTCTCCTTGCTTCAATAAAGGCAGACTGTGCCTGATCAATCAATCCATTCAGTACCCCTTTGATCTTCCTTGTAATCACCTTAGAAATAATTTTGTACACAGTAGTACAACACACTATAGGCCTGTAATCTTTTACTGTTGCTGGTGTTATTACTTTAGGAACTAAAGTAATGGCTATTGTGTTTACCATCTGAGGCAACCTGTTTGTATTGAAGAAGTCCTGCACTGCTACAACGATGTCCTCCTTCACTATCTCCCAATTTCTTGTAAAAAAACTCCACAGGAAAGCCATCAACCCCTGGTGCTTTGTCTTTAGGCATATCTTTAACTACTTAAATTATCTCCCCTATAGTAACCTTTTGAATCAATGCTCTTTGTTGCTCCATTGTTAATCATGGTCCTTCTTTTATTACTGATGTGTTTGCACATGGTAATTCTGTAGCACAATCACCTATTAAGGATTGAAACACATCTATGACTTTCTGATCCACAAGTTTTGCATCAGTTAACTTTATTCCTGTATCAGTGTATATAGAAGTAATATTGTTTTGGCTGGATCTAATCTTCCATTGGGCATGACAGTATATTGTATTTGCATCACCATATTCAATCCAGTATGCCTTTGATTTCTGCCTCATCACCTACTCCTCTACATTGTTCCATTTCTGTATATTCTCCAATGCTATTCTTTCTTCATCCATCAGTGATGTATCCATAGGATTAAGCCTCATTTGACTTTGCACAATATCTAGCTTCTCTCTTGCTTGTTCAAGTTTCTGCTTATATGAAGCCATAAAAGCATTTATCTCCTTGAGTTGTTCTTTCATTTTCCTCAGTTAACACCATACTTGCTGCATAGGTGCACCTTCATATTTCTTGTCCCATACCTGTTTAATAATATTCACAAACTGAGGGTGATCATTACATTTGCATAAAATCTGAATGGTTTAGGGTGCAATAATTTATGGTTGCCACATTTCATGAGAATATGAGAGTAATCTGATATTGAAGGATTCAAATAGTCTGCTTCCACATGTCCATACTGGTGTATCCATTGGTAATTTCCTAGAGCCCAGTCTATTTTACTATACACTCAACTTCCAGTACCTTGTTTATTGTAATGATGACTTGATCTTCTCTCACTTGTTCTTTCCTCCAATAAAGTCTAAAGCAAGCTTGAAACTGACTTTAGGAAAGTTTTTGGGTATATATAGGATTAGGTTAATTTCCCACCAAGTTTACTATGATGACCCAAAAGGTCATCCTATATAAATTTAGCTAAAACTATGTTCCGAGGCCCCGAGAGTCTCCGTTAATCCCACCTCGATGTGTGCGCGCAGCCTGGGCGCGTAGATGGGAAGCCTTTATATGGAAATTTGATAAAAAGTTGAATTTATGATAATTAATTGAATAAAGTTGACTTTGGTCAACATTCTTGGTAAACAGAACCGGACCCGTGATTTGACGGTCCCGGAGGGTCTGTAGGAAAATATAGGACTGGGGCATATGCCCGAAATTGAATTCCGAGGTCCCAAGTCCGAGAAATGAATTTTTAAAGAAAATTGTTTTCTCAAAATAATAAAGGCTTATGAAAATGAACCTAGATGTGAAACATGTGTTTCCAGGCCCGTATTATGGTACCGGAGCCCGGAACAGGTTCAATATGTGTTATTTGAGTTATTTTTGAAATTTAGTAAGGAACGGACTTGATTTGACGTGTTTTGGATCAAAAATGGGAAATTGAGGGTTAATGAAGTTATAAGGATTTCCTTAAATTTGAGATTTGGTTTGGAGCGTGATTTTATGTTATTGAGGTTTGTATGTGATTTTGAGAGCGGGAATATTCCCGTTATGTCAATTGTGACTTGTCTGCAAAATTTGATGTCATTCCGAGTTGTATAGGTCGTTCCGGCGCATTGTTATAGAATCAAGAACTTGAAGTTTCTTAAGTTAGGATTTTAGGGGTTTTGGGATGTGATTTTGAGATTTAGCATTGTTTTGGGTGTTCTGAAGGCTCGAGCGAGTCCGTATTATGATTTAGGACTTGTTGTTATATTTGGACGGGGGCTCAAGTGGGCCCAGGTGCCTTCCGGACACCCAACGGGGCTAAAAACCAGCTAGAACAACTGGTGGTGCAGCTGTTGCTGGTGTGACCGCATGTGCGGTTTCCCAGCTGCAGGTGAGGTTCTTTTTCCGCAGGAGCGGAGCCGCAGGTGTGGTCTCCAGTTCTGCAGGTGCGACCCCAGCCTGCCTTGACCATTTTCCGCAAGTGCGAGCTTTTTCTCGCCGGTGCGGGACCGCAGGTGCGGAACCCTTGTAGGCCAGATTGTTTTAAATGCCAAAAACTTAGGATTTCTTCATTCCCTTCATACCAAAAACCCCATTAGAGACTAGTGATCTTGGGAAGGACTCCCACCACGACCTAGCTAATGTTAAGGTAAGTTAATTCCTTCCTAATACTAGTTTCATGCATGAATTATTAATAGGGTTTACTACAAAATTAATGAAAAATCAAGAATTGGGTAGTAAATTTAGGGTTCTTGAGAAATTGGCGTATTGTCCGTTTAATGCTATGAATTCAAGTAGAAACTTCATATTAATGATCCTTCGGCTATGGGTGAGTGATTCCTCCGAGAATTTTTGGGATTCGAGCATGCGGGCTCGGGGTCGAATCGTGGTATTTTTGGAAGAATGATAGGGAATGTATAATTAGGCTTTGGAATTTGTTTATTGAGTAATTATTGATGTTAATAAATCAATTATGTCTAGATATTATCGACTCGGAGTTGGATCCGAGAGGAAAGGTTGTGATTGAAGCTTGACTTGCATTTTGGAGCCGGGGTAAGTGTTTGGCCTAACCTTAGCTTGAGGGATTAGGCATAATCTTATTTTCTATGTGTATTCATGTCCAACGTATAGGCGAGGTGACGAGTTCCTATATGTTGTGACAAGCATGCCCGTGAGTCAATTGTGATGAATCATACCGTGTTCTTAATATTCTCTGTACTATAAGTAAGTGGTGATTTAGAAGAGATACATTGATGTTGTTTCACGTCGTGGGGAGTTATTGAGTTATTTGTTTCAGTTGAGGTTTTACTGTTGAAATTATATCTCTGAGCAAGTTTGGTTATAGCTGAGTCCTTTTTCGGGATGATAGAATTTTATTGAGTATTTCTGCACACTTAAGATTTCTTATTGTTAGTTTGCACATTATATCGATGATTGTTTATTATTTATCGCACGAGGGGACATGCCATGATAATTGCTTAATATTTATCACGCGAGGGAATATGCCGTGATGATTGTTTATTATTTATCGCATGAGGGGACATGCCGTGGTGATTGTTTATTATTTATCACACGATGGGGCATGCCGTGATGATTGTCTATTATTTATCGCACGAGGAGACATGCCGTGTTGATTGTTTATTATTTATCACACGAGGGGACATGCCGTGATGATTCTTTATTGTTTGATGCACGAGGGGACATTCTGTGCTGAGTGATTTGTGAGGTGATGCACGAGGGGACATGATGTGCCTTGTGTTGTTCATTATCTGTTCTAGGGCGTTAAATTCATGCTTTACTGTTACATTTCAGTTATTACCTTGTTCCACTATGCTAGTATTTGTTGCCCCTCTTATCCCCAGCATGGCTCTCCCCGAATCTATTTATACTTGTTTATGTCCGTCAATATTTTCCTGTTATTATATAGAATTGCACAGGTACATATATTGTTGGCAGTCCTAGCCTTATCACTACTTCGCCGAGGTTAGGCTCGACACTTACTCAGTACATGGGGTCGGTTGTACTCATGCTACACCTGCACTTCTTTATGTTGTGCAGGCCACGCAGCCGGACCCGTTGGGCACTGACGGAGGGAGCATTCCACAAGTTTATTCAGGAGACCTCGAGGTAGACCTGCAGACGTTCGTGGGCCTTGGCGTCACCTTCTACCCTTCTCTTTCAGTTCTGTCTTATTTTATAGTTTCAGAGACAATCATATGTACTTATTTTCAGACCATTGTATTCAATAATCTCATAGACAGTTCGTGAGTATGTGACACCAGTTCTGGAATATGTATATGGGTTTTATTTCAAAGTTGCTATATTATTTTGAATTTAGTTAACCTTCATATTGTTGACCATCGATGCCTTAGTTATCTTGTTTGTTTTAGTTGTTAATGAGCTTATTTGGTTCAAACGTTGGCTTGTCTAGCGGGTTCAACGTTAGACGCAGTCATGGCCCGAAGGTGGGATTTCGGGTTGTGACAAGTTGGTATCAGATCTCTAGGTTGCTTAGGTCTCACAACTCACGGACAACTTGGTAGAGTCTGAGGGATCGGTACGGATACGTCTGTATTTATCCCCAGAGGCTGTAAAATTAGGAATAACTTCACATATTTCATTCTCTGTTGTGCCAATTTAATTCTAAATACTAATTGAGTCTCTAATTACTCTTTTGCAGATGGAGGGAACGCGTGCTTCCTCATCGACCGATCAGCAGCCCGACCCTCCTATTGCAGCTCCTACGAAGGGCTGAGGCCGAGGCTGCGCTAGAGGCCGTGGCATAGCTAGAGTAGCAGCTCCAGTTGATGACCCACATGTAGACTATGCTGGTGAGGTTCCTGCTCAGACAGTACCAGTTGGACCAGCTGAGGTCCCAGAGGGGTTTATTGCTACCCTGGTGCATCAGGACGCTCTAGTCCGCTTAGTGGGGCTCATGAAGAGTGTGGCACAAGCCGGTTTTCTTCCTACTGCACCAGCTGGTTCTCAGGCTGGGGGAGGGACCCAGACTCCCGTCATCCACACCCCAGAGCAGTTTGCCACTCAGTTTCAGGCTCCAACACCTCAGACAAGTAGCTCAACAGGGTATTGTGGCACCGGCAGCCGAGGGTGCAGTTATGTCAGCAGATGCTCTATGGAGACTGGATCAGTTCACCAAGTTATTCACTACTACATTTGTTGGTGCACCATCATAGGATCCCCAGGATTATTTAGACAGCTGTTATGAAGTTCTTCGGAACATGGGCGTTATGGAGTCCAATGGAGTTGACTTTGCTACATTTCGTCTTTCGGGTTCCGTAAGACTTGGTGGAGAGAATATTGCTTGACCAGGCCACCTGGGTCTGCACCATTGACTTGGTCTCAGTTCTCCGATCTATTCTTGGGGAAGGTTCTTCCCATTACTCAGCGAGAGGATCTTCCAGCAGGGATCTATGTCTGTCACTCAGTACGAGACCAGGTTCATCACTCTAGCCAGGCATGCACTTATGATACTTCCCACTAATCGAGAGAGGGTTCAGAGATTTATTGAGAGTCTGGCTCAGCCTATCAGACTTCAAATGGCCAGGGAGACGGGTAATGATATCTCCTTTAAGGATGCAGCCGATGTGGCCAGACGCATTAAGATGGTATTATTCTAGAGTGGTAGTCAAGGGTCTAAAAAGAGACCTCGTCATTTCGGCCGCTTCAGTGGTGCCTCATCTGGAGGCAGGGATTCATTTGGTAGAGGTCATCCCCCTAGGCCTTACCAGTCGGCACTCTTTGTATCCCGCAGTGCATTATCAGCTCCCATCAGTGCACCGCCGATACATAGTCTTTAGGGTGGTTATTCTGGTCTCCAGGGACAGTTCCAGGGTCAGTATTCTCAGCAGCCGAAGACTTGCTACACTTGCGAGGGTATGGGGCATATTTTTAGGTTTTGCCCCTGAGGTTTTGGTGGGTCTCAGTATCAGGGTTCCCGTTCCATGGTTCCCGCACCAGGTGCACCCCCTACCCCCTCAGCCAGCTAGGGATGGTGGTCGTGGTGCCAGAGGTGGAGGTCAGACTCATAGAGGTGGAGGGCAGGTCATGAGAGGTAGGGGTCATCCCGTGGCAGGTAGACCTAGTGCTGTTCAGTCTAGAGTGGCTCAGCCCCGGTATTATGCTTTTCCTGCCAGGCCTGACGCTAAGGCTACTGATGCAGTTATTACAGGTACGGTTTCAGTTTGCAGCCGAGAGGCTTCGATGTTATTTGATCCGGGTTCTACATTCTCCTATGTGTCTTCATATTTTTCCCCTTATTTGAGTATGCCCCGTGATTCCTTGAGTACTTTTGTGCATGTGTCTACACCGGTGGGTGATTCTATAGTGGTAGATCGAGTCTACCGTGCTTGTTTAGTAGTTATTGGTGGTATGGAGACTCAGGTTGATCTTTTGCTTCTGGATATGGTGGACCTTGATGTTATATTGGGGATGGATTGGCTATCTCCCTATCATGCTATTCTGGACTGTCATGCCAAGACAGTGACCTTAGCCTTACCAGGAGTACCTCGTTTGGAGTGGAGAGGGACTCCTAGTCATTCTTCTGGCAGAGTTATTTCCTATATGAAGGCTCGGCGTATGGTCGAGAAGGGTTGTTTGGCCTATGTTCGTGATTCTAGTGCTGAGGTTCCTTCTATGAAGTCTCTACCTGTGGTTCGTGAGTTCCCAGAGGTTTTCCCTGCTGACCTGCCGGGTATGCCACCCGACAGGGATATTGACTTTTGTATCGAGGTGGCCCAGGGCACTCAGCCCATTTCTATGCCGCCGTATCGTATGGCCCCGCCAGAGTTGAAGGAATTGAAGGATCAGTTGCAGGACTTGTTAGATAAAGGATTCATTAGGCCTAGTGTTTCTCCTTGGGGTGCTCCATTGTTGTTCGTTAAGAAGAGAGATGGCTCAATGAGGATGTGTATTGACTACCGATAGCTGAATAAGGTTACTATCAAGAATAAGTATCCTTTGCCGAGGATTGCTGATCTATTTGACCAACTTCAGGGTGCTACAGTGTTCTCCAAGATAGACTTGAGATCTGGTTACCATCAGCTGAGTATTAGGGCTTCAGATGATCCTAAGACAGCCTTTCACACTCGTTATGGGCATTATGAGTTTTTGGTGATGTCATTCGGGTTGACAAATGACCCCGCCGCTTTTATGGAGTTGATGAACCGAGTGTTCAGGCCTTATTTGGACTCGTTCATTATTGGTTTCATTGATGATATATTGATATACTCTCGCAGCCGAGAGGAGCATGATCAACACCTTAGAGTTGTCCTCCAGACTTTGAGGGATAGTCAGTTGTATGCCAAATTCTCCAAGTGTTAGTTTTGGTTGAGTTCAGTTGCATTTCTAGGCCACGTGGTTTTGTCAGAGGGTATTTAGGTAGATCCCAAGAAGATTTTGGCAGTCAGATATTGTCCTAGGCCCACTTCAGCTACAGAGATTCGGAATTTCTTGGTCTTAGCAGGTTATTATTGCCGATTCGTGGAGGGCTTTTCATCTATCGCAGCCCCGATGACCAGGTTGACCCAGAAGTGTTCCCAGTTAAGGTGGTCGGATGAGTGTGAGGTGAGCTTTCAGAAGCTTAAGACGGCTTTGACCACGACACCAATGTTAGTTTTGCCCACAGGATCAGGACCGTATACCGTGTATTGTGATGTGTCACAGGTTGGGCTTGGTGCAGTGTTGATTCAAGATGACAAGGTTATAGCCTATGCGTCTCTTCAGATGAAGATTCATGAGAAGAACTATCCAGTTCATGATCTGGAGCTTGCAGCTATTGTTCATGCATTGAAGATTTGGAGGCATTACTTGTATGGTGTGCCTTGTGAGGTGTTTACGGATCATAAGAGTTTACAATATTTATTCAGGAAAAAGCAGTTGAACATGAGGCAGAGAAGGTGGTTAGAGTTACTGAAGGATTATGATATTACCATTCTTTACCATCCGGGAAAGGCCAATGTGGTCGCCGATGCTGTGAGCCGGAAGTCAGTCAGTATGGGCAGCCTAGCTTATTTATCAGTCGGAGAGCGACCTCTTGCTTTGGATGTTCAGGCTTTAGCTAACCGCTTTGTGAGGTTGGAGGTTTCTAAGACTGGTAGTGTGTTGGCCCATACCGTGGCCCGTTCTTCATTGTATGACCGTATTCGGGCCAGGCAGTATGATGATTGTCATTTATGTGTTCTTAGAGATACAGTCCGACACGGAGGTGCCAAGCATGTTACGGTTGATGATGAGGGAGTTCTGCGGATGCAGGGCCGTATTTGTGTATCTGATGTTGATGGTATTCGTGAGTTGATTCTATAGGAGGCCCATAGTTCCCGGTATTCCATTCATTCGGGCTCCGCAAAGATGTACCAGGACTTGCGACAGCACTATTGGTGGCGGAGGATGAAGAAGGATATTGTAGCTCGGTGCTTGAACTGTCAGCAGGTTAAGTACGAGCACCAAAGACCCGGTGGTTAGATGCAGCAGATTCAGCTTCCTGAGTTGAAGTGGGAGCGTATCACCATGGACTTTGTAGTTGGACTCCCACAGACTCAGAGGATGTTTGATGCAGTTTGGGTTGTTGTGGATAGGTTGACCAAAGCCGCGCACTTCATTCTAGTATCAGTTTCATATTCAGCGGAGAAATTGGCAAAGATATATATGAAGGAGATTGTTCGATTGCATGGTGTGCCCTTATCCATTATATCAGACAGAGGTACACATTTTACCTCCCATTTCTGGAGAGTATTTCAGCGAGAGTTGGGCACGCAGATTGATTTGAGAACAACATTCCATCCTCAGATAGACGGTCAGTCCAAGCGGACTGTTTAGATTTTGGAGGATATGTTGCGTGCTTGTGTTATTGACTTCGGTGGTTCATGGGACCAGTTCTTGCCTTTAGCTGAGTTTGCCTACACCAACGGCTATCAGTCGAACATTCAGATGGCTCCGTATGAGGCGTTGTATGGTGGATGGTGTCAGTCTACAGTTGGATGGTTTGAGCCAGGAGAGGCTAGATTGTTGGGTTCTGAGTTAGTCCAGGATGCCTTGGACAAGGTGAAGGTTATTCAGGATAGACTTCGTACAACACAGTCCAGGCAGAAGAGTTATGCGGATCGCAAAGTTTGAGATTTGGCATTCATGATAGGAGACCGGGTATTTCTTCGAGTGTCGCCTATGAAGGGAGTGATGAGGTTCGGGAAGAAGGGAAAGTTGAGCCCTAGGTACATTGGTCCATTTGAGATATTGGATAAGGTAGGAGAGGTGGCCTACCGACTTGCCTTTCCGCCGAGCTTATCAGTCGTGCACCCGGTGTTTCATGTGTCTATGCTCCGGAGGTATATTGCGGATCCATCTCATGTACTTGATTTCAGCGGTGTCCAGTTGGACAAGGATTTGTCTTATGAGGAGGAGCTGGTAGCCATTTTGGCTCGGCAGGTTCGTCAGTAGAGATCTAAGAGTTATCCTTCGGTTCGTGTTCAGTGGAGAGGTCAGCCTGTTGAGGCAGCTACTTGGGAGTCCGAGTCCTATATGAGGAGCCAATATACCCACATTTTCCCCGATTCAGGTACCTTTCTATGTCCGTTTGAGGACGAACGTTTGTTTTAGAGGTGGAGATTGTGATGGCTCAAAATATCATCCTGTGTAAATTTAGCTAAAAATGTGTTCCGAGTCCCTGGGAGTCTATGTTGATCTCAACTCGATATGCGTGCGTAGCCTGGGCGCATAGCCGGGAAGCCTTTATGTGGAAATTTGATGAAAAGTTGAATTTATGATAATTAATTGCATAAAGTTGACTTTGGTCAACATTCTTGGTAAACAGGCCCGGACCCGTGATTTGACGGTCCCGTAGGGTCCGTAGGAAAATATGGGACTGGGGCGTATGACCGGAATCAAATTCCGAGGTCCCAAGTCCGAGTTTTTAAAGAAAATTGTTTTCTGAAAATAATAAAGGCTTATGAAAATGAACCTCGATGTGAAACCTGTGTTGCCGGGTCCGTATTATGGTACCGGAGCACGGAACAGGTTCAATATGGGTTATTTGAGTTATTTGTGAAATTTGGTAAGGAACTGACTTGATTTGACGTGTTTTGGATAAAAAATGGGAAATTGAGGGTTAATGAAGTTATAAGGATTTCCTTAAATTTGAGATTTGGTTTGGAACGTGATTTTATGTTATCTAGGCCCGGATGTGATTTCCAGACTGGGAATAGTCCCGTTATGTCAATTGTGACTTGTCTGCAAAATTTGATGTCATTCCGAGTTGTATAGGTCGGTCCGGCGCATTGTTATAGAATCAAGAACTTGAAGTTTCTTAAGTTAGGATTTTAGGGGTTTTGGGATGTGATTTTGAGATTTAGCGTTGTTTTGGGTGTTCCGAAGGCTCGAGCGAGTTCGTATAATTTATCACTTGTTGGTATATTTGAACAGTGGCTCGGGTGGGCCCAAGTGCCTTCCGGACACCCAACGGGGCTAAAACCCAGCTAGAACAACTACTGTTGCAGCTGTTGCTGGTGTGACCGCAGGTGCGGTTGCCCAGCCGCAGGTGCGGTTCTTTTTCCGCAGAAGGGGAGCTGCAGGTGCGGTCTCCAGCTCCGCAGGTGCGACCCCAGCCTGCCTTGACCATTTTCCGCAAGTGCGAGCTTTTTCTCGCCTGTGTGGGACCGCAGGTGCGGTTGCCCAGCCGCAGGTGCGGTTCTTTTTCCGCAGAAGGGGAGCTGCAGGTGCGGTCTCCAGCTCCGCAGGTGCGACCCCAGCCTGCCTTGACCATTTTCCGCAAGTGCGAGCTTTTTCTCGCCTGTGTGGGACCGCAGGTGCGGAACCCCTGTAGGCCAGATTGTTTTAAATGCAAAAAACTCGGGATTTCTTTATTTCCTTAATACCAAAAACCCCATTAGAGACTTGTTATCTTGGGAAGGACACACCACGGCCTAGCTACTGTTAAGGTAAGTTAATTTCTTCCTAATACTAGTTTCATGCATGAATTATTAATAGGGGTTACTACTAAATTAATGGAAAATCAAGAATTGGGTAGTAAATTTAGGGTTCTTGAGAAATTGGCGTATTGTCCATTTAATGCTATGAATTCAAGTATAAACTTCATATTAACGATCCTTAGGCTATGGGTGAGAATTTCCTCCGAGAACTTTCGGGATTCGAGCATGCAGGCCCGGGCTCGAATTGTGGTGTTTTTGGAAGAATAATAGGGAATGTATAATTAGGCTTTGGAATTGGTGTATTGAGTAATTACTAATGTTAATAAATCAATTATGTCTAGATATTATCGACTCAGAGTTGGATTCGAGAGGAAAGGATGTGATTGAAGCTTGACTTGCATTTTGGAGCCGAGTTAAGTGTTTGACCTAACCTTAGCTTGAGAGATTAGGCATAGAGTCTTATTAGATATGTGTATTCATGTCCAACGTATAAGCGAGGTGACAAGTTCCTATCTGTTGTGGTAAAGCATGCATGTGAGTCAATTGTGACGAATCATACCGTGTTCTTAATATTCTCTATACTATAAGTAAGTGGTGATTTAGAAGCGATACATTGATGTTGTTTCACGACGTGGGGAGTTATTGAGTTATTCTTTTCAGTTGAGGTTTTACTGTTGAAATTATATCTCTGAGCAAGTTTTGTTATAGCTAAGTTCCTTGCCGGGACGATAGAATTTTATTGAGTATTTCTGCACACTTAAGATTTCTTATTGTTAGTTTGCACATTATATCGATGATTGTTTATTATTTATCGCACGAGGGGACATGCCGTGTTGATTGTTTATTATTTATCACACGAGGGGACATGCCGTGATGATTGTCTATTATTTATCGCACGAGGGGACATGTCGTGCTGATTGTTTATTATTTATCACACGAGGGGACATGCCGTGATGATTGTCTATTATTTATCGCACGAGGGGACATGCCGTGTTGATTGTTTATTATTTATCACACGAGGGGACGTGCCGTGATGATTGTTTATTGTTTGATGCACGAGGGGACATTCTGTGCCGAGTGATTTGTGAGGTGATGCACGAGGGGACATGTCGTGCCTTGTGTTGTTCATTATCTGTTCTGAGGCGTTAAATTCCTACTTTACTGTTACATTTTAGTTGTTACCCTGTTCCACTATTCTAGTATTTGTTGCCCCTCTTATCCCCAACATGACTCTCCCCGAATCTGTTTATACTTGTTTATTTCCTTCAATAGTTTCCTGTTATTATATAGAATTGCACAGGTACATATATTGTTGTCAGTCCTAGCCTCGTCACTACTTCGTCGAGGTTAGTGTCGACAATTACTCAGTACATGGGGTCGGTTGTACTGATGCTACACCTGCACTTCTTTATGTTGTGCAGACCACCCAGCCGGACCCGGTGGGCACTAACAGAGGGAGCATTCCACCAGTTCATTCAAGAGACCTAGAGGTAGACCCGCAGACGTTCGTGGGCCTTGGCGTCACCTTCTGCCCTTCTCTTTCAGTTCAGTCTTATTTTATAGTTTCAAAGACAGTCATATATTCTTATTTTCAGACCATTGTATTCAGTAATCTCATTGACAGTTCGTGAATATGTAAAACAAGTTCTGGGATATGTATATGGGTTTTATTTCGAAGTTGCTATATTATTTTGAATTTAGTTAACCTTCATATTGTTGACCATCGATGCCTTAGTTATCTTGTTCGTTTTAGTTGTTAATGAGCTTATTTGGTTCAAACTTTGGCTTGTCTAGCGGGTTCAACGTTAGACGCAGTCATGGCCCGAATGTGGGATTTCGGGTCGTGACATTTACACTTTGGCACCTAAGGTTTTTGGCAGTATCACGCTCGACCGCGGTCGTGGTCCCATCCGCGGTCATTTGCTTCCTTACTGTTTCGGCCTGTCTTCCAACGCGCCTAGGGCCGTGCCTCGAACCGCGGTCGTGGTGGTGCTTATCACTGTTTTCTTTGCCTTTTCTTGCTCTTTTTTATCCGGGCTAATTTCTATTGGACTTGTATATACATATTTGACTTCAAAACTCTCTTTATCTTCCTATTTGCTTGGAGTAGCTCTTGCAAAGCATAAAAATCTCAATTAGAGCATTTTGTTATCTTTTAGCATTCAAAATATCAATAAAGTTGTTACTTTAGAGCATAAATATCATCTACATTGCATAATATAGGCTACTATCAACACCCCACACTTAAACCGTTGCTAGTCCTCGAGCAACAAAACCACACTCTATAGGCCTTATCCTCACTGGGTAACTTCCCTACTCCTCATACCAAGAATAATTCACAATGGTAGACTACCTTAGTGTAATATCCAAACCTCAAGAGTGGACTCTCTCTCTAGCCACGTAATGTTTCTAATCGGCTCTCCTACTCTTAGTCAGAGGTCCAGAATTACCTTCATTTCATGAGTCAAGTGCCTACTCACCACAAAATAGACTTATGTCATAGTCAATGTAACTCCCACACTGAGGGCTTCAAATAAGAAAAACTTCACTCACCCTTTGGAAGAGATTCTTGTGCCACAGAAAACGCACCATAAGCTAGCCCGTAGTGTAATACTTTACTAATCGAGCTTACTTGGTCTAGAATAAATTAGGATTTTATTTGGTTGTAATGTTGGCTACGGGACGGGTAGGATACATATGGATATAAGAGTTACTACACCTCCCTAAGCACTTTAATACATTTTTCACAATTAAGCCCACACTTCTGTCAAACCACCATTCCACCTTTACATCATTGTGTTATACCCCTTACTTCTTTAAGAACACGTTTTTCAAAATCCACCATCAATTGAGACTTATTCTTTAAACAATACATCACATTTTCTCTCTCTTTTTTTCCAATTCCGACGGCTTTCAATATTAATTGTCAAACCGTGCACCTTTATCCATATTTTCTTAGTTCCACTAAAAATTCGAACAAACCACCCCACACTTTTAACTTTTCCATATTCATCGCAAATCAAGTGCTTCTGAGAGATGATAGGGTTCCAATAGATTGATAATTCAAAATTTTGGTAAGGCTTGTAATGTGGTTGCCAAAGAAAACAAGATTACAGGCTCAAAGGGGTTAACTATGGTATATACAATAAGGTGGGTAAAACATACATAGATAGGTTCAACAAAGAAAAGCCTATATCACTTCCTAGACCAAATAAGGCTACCATTTCTCTTTGTAAACACACAGGGCAAGTTCTAGGCATTGAATGTTAGCACAGAATACACAAAGCCTCACTCACACATGGCACATGACTCAATTCCGTTCGGATCATCAGACACTCTGCTCAAGGTACTCAAGCCAAATCAAGAACACACAATTTAAGGCTTTCTCGCTAGAGTCAACTAATGACCCTAAGTGTCACACTAAGGTAATCTATATTCAAGGTACGATTGAGTTAATGGATCATATTTCTATTCTTTCCCTCGCCCAGAAGTTCCTAAAGAAAAAGAAAAACTAACCACACCAGGTTCAAATGAAAACTCTTGGAAAATAATTGTGGTTTAAAGAAAAACCAAGGGGGAGTTGCTACACTACCTAACAAAAGAAAATCTTTTTTTGTTTTGTTCGACTTAAGTCCCTCAAGAAACCCGTCGAGAGGTGTCCGTCTTCGGGCCTAGTCGAAGTTAATTAAAATAAACCAAAATACCAATAAAATACATACAAATATACACAACAAACAAACATCCCCACCCCACACTTAAAAATTTGGCATGTCCCCATGTCAAAGAAATTAAAGCATAGTAAGGTAAGGGGACTTCCCTGGTGCTCAATCGTGATCAGAGATAGTGCCAGGATCGAGGTGACATGCTCGTCCTAGCGCCCGTAGCCAGCCTATTATCTTCTTCTCCGACTTAGAACCATTGAGTAGCTAGAGTATCAACTCTAGTACCTAGGTCAGTGATTGAAGTGCGCACTCCAGCCATTTTGTGCTCCAAGGCTGTCAAACGGGTACTGCGGCGGGCCTGTGATAGGCCTACCTCATCAGCAATCTACACATGTGGCGTGGAGTCATTCATAGCCCCCTCATCAACATCATCATCAACATCAACATCATCATCATCATCCGCCTCATCCAAGGGATCATTGTTCTCAACTGCAGGTGCCCCCTGGTCTTTACCAACTGTTATTTTGCTCGCCCTGAATGTGGCCTTTACTTGCACCTTCCCATCTACATTGGGATTTTCAGGAACTCCTGCTGCTCGACACAGCCTGGTGACCAGAGAGGGGAAGTAGAACCCATACTTTTTCTCCTTTGAGCGAATGAACATTTCGTCCTGAATGAGCCGGGCCACGTCAAAATCTTGGTGATTCACGAAGCACCATATCGCCGCCGCCCTTGTCCCATTAACATTAGTAGTATTTCTGGATGGCAGCAGACGATTGCTGATGATTGTCAGCCAACACTTTGCCTCCCAAGTGAGAGAGGCGGAGTTCAGTGTGATTCTAGGAGATACCCATATGAGATCCTTGCCAAGCACACAAATAGTTTGGATGAGTGACATGCTTCTTCTGATATGTCTGGTAAAAGTCGTCCTCTCCGTCGAAGACGGTCAACTTGTACACTCGTTGGATGGCCTCAAGATACGCATTCACACGGTTGTTGTGCACTGTGACAACCCGATCAACATGATCGGGGCAATTGGCATATAATTCTCGTATCGTCATCAAATTTCCATCTTACAGTTCATCAAAGAAGATGTCGCACTGACGTCTCCTCAATTAATTGTATATGTTCGGGCATTCGATCTGAAGGGCTGCCTTTTCAATGGTTACTTCGGGCACAAGCTTCTTGGATAACTTCTCATTAAGCCTGTCTTGAGCTTCTTTAGATACAAATTGGCTACTATCGAACTAACTCGAGCTAGCCTGTGCCCGAGCTCTTGAAGACCCTCCCGGACCACTAGCCGAGGAACCCGTGGCCCGTCTCTTAATGGATTCATGGTACCTGACAAAACAAGGGGCCCTATTAGTAAGGGTGTGAGTTGTGTGAACCCCGAGTGGTTACTCAGACTTCACCAGCATCATGGTCACATTAACATTTAAATCTCATTAGGGAAATTCCACAAACACCTAGTGTGCATGGATCTACAATTTAACAAAACGACCCCCATGGAGGTATAAATCCTCCCCAACTCAACCAAAATAGCTACACATACTCATCCCTACCACAATCAACTTCAATACAACAAAATCATGCTATTTTCTACCATTATATACATTATCAACTAAAAAGAAGAGAGTTCTATTCTAAAACATGACACAAATCTGAAATTAAATAACAAAAGAAAGAAAAAATAAGAGAGAAGAGAGAAAGAAGGCACGAACTTACTTGATAGTGGTGAGCAATTGAGGTGGTAACTTGTGTACTTGAGAGATGCGTAAGAGAGAATAATTTGTGAGGGGGAGAAGGTGGGGAGAGAGAGGCGTGGGTGCTGGGGGTTTGAAGGGGGAGGTGGGAGAAGTAGAGGCGTTCGGGAAAAGGGAAGGTAGTGGGGAGAGTGGGGGGTTTGGGGCGGGTAGTTTTTAGGTTAGTGGCTTTAGGAGAGAAAAAGGAAAAAAAAAATACTACCTGCCGACCGCGCCCAGCACCACGGTCGGTAGGTAGAAGTATGGCGAACCACCACGTTCGGGACCGAGGTCGTGGTGGAAAAACATTACCTCTCTAAATCACCGCGCCCCAGGTCGCGGTCATGTCCGCGATCGCAATCCTGAGGCAGAATCTGACCTTTTCACCGCGCCCCTGACCGCGGTCGCGGTTCGCTCCTCCGAATTATTTTTTGTTTTCTTCCACTTCTTACCTTTCCGGAGTTGGATTTTAACCCCGACTCTTCCCCATGTGCACCAATATTTCCTGTACACTAATACTTTTGTTAGTATCATTCAGATCTAATACAACAACAAAACCAAAGAAAAACAAAAGAAGAACATGGGTTGCTTCCCAAGAAGCGCTTGATTTAACACTACAGCACAACGATTACAACAATTTAATGGGTTATCTCCCATGCAGCGCCTGATTTAACGTCGCAGCACGACACAGATGAGCGCATTTAAGGTTCACTCGACCTCTGGGGCTCAGTCAAATGGGTCACTGACACTTCCTTTACTTCATCCATGTCCACATAAGGTTTCAACTTGTGCCCATTGACTCTAAATGTGCGAGAGTCTTTCTCTCCGGCAATATCTATAGCACTTGAAGGGAGAACTTCAACCACACGAAATGGTCCAGACCATCGTGACTTTAGTTTACCCGGAAATAGCCTTAATATTGAATTGTAAAGCAAAATCATATCTCCGGGTTTGAAATTCCGCTCAATAATGATCTAGTCATGCAACCTATTTATTCTCTCTTTGTACAATCTTGTGGTCTCAAAAGAAGAATAGCGGAGCTCATCCAGTTCATGCAACTCTGTGACTCTATTTGTTCCCGCAGCATCCATGTCTAGATTCAACTGTTTCAGCGCCTACCAAGCTCTATGCTCTAACTCCATCGGCAAGTGACAGGCCTTCCCAAAAACCAACTTGTATGGTGACATGCCAATTGGTGTTTTGAAAGCAGTTCTATAAGTCCAGAGTGCATCATCTAACTTTTTCGCCCAGTCCGTTCTTGTGGCATTCACGATTTTGGTTAACACACTCTTTATCTCTTTGTTTTACACTTCTACTAGCCCACTTATCTGAGGATGGTATGGAGTTTCCACCTTGTGGCGTACATCGTACTTTCTAGCAATTTCTTGAAGGCTCGATTATAGAAATGAGTGTCTCCGTCACTAATTATGGCCCTTGGGGTGCCGAAACGGGTGAATATGTTCTTCTTCAAAAACCCAATCACCACCCTTGCACCATTGGTGGGGAGTGCTGCAGCTTCCACCCATTTGGACACGTAGTCGATAGCAACAAGTATATACTTATTTCCATAGGAATTGACGAAGGGACCCATGAAGTCTATTCCCCATACGTCGAACACTTTAACCTCCTGAATTGGGTTCATGGGCATCTCATGGCGACATAAAATGTTCCCGATTCGCTGGCATTCATTGTCACAACCCAAAATCCTAACTCAGGTCGTGATGGCGCTCAACAACGGGGTTAGGCAAGCCAACATAAATTTCACTAAGTGTTCCTTTTTATTTGATTAAATAGTTCACAAAATTACTGAATTTAACAGGTTAAAACATGATATCAAAAGATAATAACCCAGTGGTAGATAAAATAGCCATGAAGAAGTGTGAGATGATATACGAGAATATATATATGTACAGCCCAAAATCTCAAAATAACCACTACGTGTGTGCCAAGAACTAGTGTCACGAGTGTCACGGGCAATCTAGCTGAATATACAAGAGACAATATATATATATATATACACAATCCCACAGTCTGAAATAAGTAGACGGGAAGATAAGCAAAAGAATAATCCATTGCGCTGAAGAGGATCGTCAGGAGAAGCAGCTCACCGTGAAGTCAGGCCTGCTACAGTCAATATCTAGCTCCGGTCTGATAACCAGATGCACCTACCTCAGGACCTGTACAATTAAGTACAAAAGTGCAGCATGAGTACATAAGTAAATATGTACCCAGTGAGTGTCTCGTCTAATCTCAAAGAAGTAGTGACGAGAGGTCGACTTGACACTCACTAAGGTCCAACAGTGATAATATAAGACACGATATAACAAAATGCATTAGATATGTGAGGCAGTAAGCAACAGATACACGTCAAGTACAGAAATCCAGGTAACTACTGAGAACAACAACAATGTACACTTCCCTTTTCCCCCAAATATCAGTCAAGTTAATATCAATGAAAAAAGTACAAAATAGCCAAGCGCAAACAAGGGTAAGACAACCAGCCGGAGTCATAAGAAAATAACTGATTGGACGTAAATCTTCCCCCGTTCGCGAATCATACCTGCGACTCGGGTGCTGACGCATTTATACTGAATTACTATAAAGCTCCCCTCGATCGCGAATCATACCTGTGACTCGAGTGCTGACTTTTATACTGATTTATCATAAAGCACCCCTCGATCGCGAATCATACATGCGACTCGTGAGTATGTGACAGAGGGAGCATTCCACCAGTTCATTCAGGAGACCTAGAGGTTGACCCGCATACGTTCGTGGGCCTTGGCGTCACCTTCTACCCTTCTCTTTCAGTTCTGTCTTATTTTATAGTTTCAGAGACAATCATATGTACTTATTTTCAGACCATTGTATTCATTAATCTCATAGACAGTTCGTGAGTATGTGACACAAGTTCTAGGATATGTATATGGGTTTTATTTGTAAGTTGCTATATTATTTTGAATTTAGTTAACCTTCATATTGTTGACCATCGATCCCTTAGTTATCTTGTTCGTTTTAGTTGTTAATGAGCTTATTTGGTTCAAACGTTGTCTTGTCTAGCGGGTTCAACGTTAGACGCAGTCATGGCCCGAAGGTGGGATTTCGGGTTGTGACATTTACACTTTGGCACCTAAGGTTTTTGTCAGTATCACGCTCGACGGAGGTCGCGGTCCCAACCGCGGTCATTTGCTTCCTTACTGTTTCGGCCTGCCTTCCAACGCGCCTAGGGTCGTGCCTCGGACCGCGGTCGTGGTGGTACCTTTCACTATTTTCTTTGCCTTTTCTTGCTCTTTTTCATCCGGGCTATTTTCGATTGGCCTTGTATATACCTATTTGACTTCACAACGCTCTTTATCTTCCTCTTTGCTTGGAGTAACTCTTGCAAAGCATAAAAATCTCAATTAGAGCATTTTGTTATCTTTTAGCATTCAAAATATCAATAAAGTATTGTTAATTTAGAGCATAAATAGCATCTACATTGCATAATATAGGCTATTATCAACACCCCACACTTAAACCGTTGCTAGTCCTCGAGCAACAAAACCACACTCTATAGGCCTAATCCTCACTGGGTAACTTCCATACTCCTCATACCAAGAATAATTCATAATGGTAGAATACCTTAGAGTAACATCCAAACCTCAAGAGTGGACTCTCCCTCTAGCCACGTAATGTCCCTAATCGGGTCTCCTACTCTTAGTCAGAGGTCCAGAATTACCTTCCTTTCATGAGTCAAGTGCCTACTCACCACAAAATAGACTTATGTCATAGTCAATGTAACTTCCATACTGAGGGCTTCAAATAAGAAAAATTTCACTCACCCTCTGAAAGAGATTCTTGTGCCACAGAAAATGCACCATAAGCTAGCCCGTAGTGTAATACTCTACTAATCGAGCTCGCTTGGTCTAGAATCAATTAGGATTTTATTTGGTTGTAATGTTGGCTACGGGACGGGTAGGATACATATGGATATAAGAGTGACTACACCTCCCTAAGCACTTTAATACATTTTTCACATTTAAGCCCACACTTTTGTCAAACCCCCATTCCACATTTACATCATTGTGTTATACCCCTTACTTCTTTAAGAACACGTTTTTCAAAATCCATTACCATTTGAGACTTATTCTTTAAACAATACATCTCATTTTCTCTCTTTTTTTTCCAATTCTGACGGCTTTCAGTATTATTTGTCACACCGTGCACCTTTATCCATATTTTCTCAGTTCCACTCAAAAGCCCAACAAACCACCCCACACTTTTAACCTTTCCATATTCATCGCAAATCAAGTGCTTCTGAGAGATGATAGGGTTCAAATAGATTGATAATTCAAAAATTGGGTAAGGCTTGTAATGTGGTTGCCAAAGAAAACAATATTACAGGCTCAAAGGGGTTAACTATGGTATATATAATAAGGTGGGTAAAACAAACATAGATAGGTTCAAAAAAGAAAAGCCTATATCACTTCCTAGACCAAATAAGGCTACCATTTCGCTTTGTAAACACACAAGGCAAGTTCTAGGCATTAAATGTTAGCACAGAATACACAAAGCCTCACTCACACATGGCACATGGCTCAATTCCGTTCGGATCATCAGACACTCAGCTAAAGGTACTAAAGCCAAATGAAGAACACACAATTTAAGGCTTTCTCGCTAGAGTCAACTAATGAGCCTAAGTGTCACACTAAGGTAATCTATATTCAAGGTACGATTGAGTTAGATGATCCTATTTCTATTCTTTTCCTCGCCCAGAAGTTCCTAAACAAAAAGAAAAACTAACCACACCAGGTTCAAATGAAAACTCTTGGAAAAGAACCGTGGTTTAAAGAAAAACCAAGGGGGAGTTGCTACACTACCTAACAAAAGAAAATCTTTTTATTTTTTTTGTTCGACTTAAGTCCCTCAAGAAACCCGTCGAGAGGTGTCCATCTTCGGGCCAAGTCAAAGTTAATTAAAATAAACCGAAATACCAATAAAATACATACAAATATACACAACAAACAAACAACCCAGCCCCACACTTAAAATTTTTGGCATGTCCCCATGTCAAAGAAATTAAAGCATAGTAAGGTAAGGGGACTTCCCTGGTGCTCAATCCTGATCGGAGACTGTGCCAGGATCGAGGTGACATGCTCGTCCTAGCGCCTGTAGCCAGCCCATTATCTTCTTTTCCGACTTAGAACCATTAAGTAGCTAGAGTATCAACTCTAATACCCATGTCAGTGACTGAAGTGCGCACTCCAGCCATTTCGTGCTCCAAAGCTGTCAAACGGGTACTCCGGCAGGCCTATGATGGGCCTACCGCATCAGCAATCTACACATGTGGTGTGGAGTCATGCATATCCCCCTGATCAACATCATCATCAACATCATCATCATCATCACCATCATCATCATCCGCATCATCCAAGGGATCATTGTGCTCAACTGCAGGTGCCCCCTGGTCTTTACCAACTGTTATTTTGCTCGCCCTGAATCTGTCCTTTACTTGCACCTTCCCATCTACATTGGGATTTTCAGGAATTCCTGCTGCTCACCGTGAAGTCAGGCCCGCTACAGTCAATATCTAGCTTCGGTCTGATAACCAGATGCACCTGCCTCAGTACCTGTACAATTAAGTACAAAAGTGCAGCATGAGTACATAAGTAAATATGTACCCAGTGAGTATCCCGTCTAATCTCAAAGAAGTAGTGACGAGAGGTCGACTTCACACTCACTAAGGTCCAACAGTGATAATATAAGACAGGATATAACAAAATGCAGTAGACATGTGAGGAAGTAAGCAACAGATACACGTCAAGTACAGAAATCCAGGTAACTAATGAGAACAACAACAATGTACACTTCCCTTTTCCCCCAAATATCAGTCAAGTTAATATCAATGAAAAAAGTACAAAATAGCCAAGCGCAAACAAGGGTAAGACAACCAGCCGGAGTCATAAGAAAATAACTGATTGGACGTAAATCTTCCCTCGTTCGCGAATCATACCTGCGACTCGGGTGCTGACGCATTTATACTGAATTACTATAAAGCTCCCCTCGATCGCGAATCATACCTGTGACTCCAGTGTTGACTTTTATACCGATTTATCATAAAGCTCCCCTCGATCGCGAATCATACATAAGACTCTTATACATATACATACATATATATATATATATATATATATATATATATATATATATATATATATNGTCATAAGGAAATAACTCATTGGACGTAAAGCTTCCCCCGTTCGCGAATCATACCTGCGACCCAGGTGCTGACACATTTATACTGAATTACTATAAAGCTCCCCTCGATCGTGAATCATACCTGCGCCTCGAGTGCTGACTTTTATACCAATTTATCATAAAGCTCCCCTCGATCGCGAATCATACCTTCGACTCGAGTGCTAACTCTTATACATATACATATATATATATATCAAATTTATCAATAAGCTCAGTAGGGCTATACTTGCAACAAGGATTGATCGATTGGGAATTCAATTGCAACTTTCCACATTTTTCATACTATTTCAAAAGTCATCAGCAACTCAAAATATAACCAAAGATACATATAAAGCACGTACATAAATACTTGTGAGCCCTAAAGCTACCCGACATAGCATAATAGTCGCTACGTACGGACTCTCGTCACTTTGTACGCACGTAGTCCCCGAAACAATTACACACAACATATAGAACAATGGGGACAATTCCCTCTTACAAGGTTAGAAAGGAGACTCACCTCATGTCGAATCTATCCCCCGGACCAAAGACGCGCCTGAAACTACGAACTCTACACCCGAGGACTCGCAACTAGACAAACATGGTGCAATCATATCAATTTATGCTCAAAGGAGGGAAATTATCCTATTTATTCAATAATTCAACATTCTTGAAGAACTCCCAAATTTCAACCCCAGACCCGCACGCTGGAATTCTGAAAATTCTCGAAGGAATCACTCACCCATAGCCTAAGGATCATTAATATGTGATTTCTACTTGAATTCATAACAATAAAGGGACAATTCACCAATTTTCCTCAAGAACCCTAAGTACTACCCAGTTCTTGATTTTCAATGATTTAGTAGGGAATTTAACTAGTAATTCATGTTTGAAACTAGCATAAGAGTGGAATTAACTTACGTCTTTAGTAGATAGGTCGTGGAGAAATTTTCCCAAGCTCTCAAGGTCTCTAATGAAGGAAAGAAGTGGAGGAAATGGGCAATTCTCGTGTTTAAACTAACACTGCCTAGCTGCCCCTTCAGTGCGATCGCAGCTGGGGTAGTGCAATCACGGAAGTCAACTGGTCAAGGTCCCTGAGGGTGCAGTGTGCGATCGCAGAGGGGTACGTGCGATCACAGAGAGCAAGCTGGGCCAGGCCTGTGCGATTGCGGGGGAGGGGGTGCGATCGCGGAGAACAAAATTGGGCCAGGCCATAAATCACCCATGTGAGATCGCGCACAGGCCCATGCGATCGCACAGGGAATTTTCCATACCCATCCCAACTCTTTTGTGCGATCGCACTGAAGGAAACCAGTCAATGAAAAATCTGGTGTTTTGAATTTAACTCTGAGGGGTTCAAAACTCACCTGAGCCCCTCGAGAACCCGTCCAAAGGCACTGGCAAGTCTGTATTCATGATACAGACTCGCTCGAATTTTCAGAACGTGAAAAAACAACAACATAACTAAGAATTCGACCCCAAAACCAAATCAAATCAAACTTTGAACTTAAAGTTCTTGATTTCTATAACGATGTGCCAGACCGACCTATACCACTCGGAATGACTTCAAATTTTGCAGGAAAGTCATGAATGACATAAAGGAACTATTCCTCATCTCGGAATTTCATTCGGACCTCGATAACATAAAATCATGTCCCAAGCCAAATTTCAAACTTAAGGAAATCCTTATTTCCATATTGGGTGCCGAAATGCTCCCGGGTCATCGAAAACCCGTTCCGAACATATGCCCAAGTCCGAATTATCATACAAAGCTACTGAAACTGTTGGAACTCAATTCCGATGTCGTTTGTTAAAAATATTGACCGAAGTCAAACTTGGCCAAAAAGGCCAACCTTAAGGAACCAAGTGTTCCTATCGCACTCTAAACACTTCCAACTCCCGTACCACCTGTCCCCGCAGGTCAAAAATCATTACAAGTCGCTATGGGAAGTATTATTTAGGGGAACGGGGTCCTAATACGCAAAATGACCGGTCGGGTCGTTACATTCATCACAGACCTTGACCTATAAATGTGCATCCTTAAACACAGTCGGCCAGTACAAACCTGCTTTTAGAACTTTTGCGACTGTCCTAACTCCTCCGAAATTTCCACCATATGCGAATGTGTGACATGCCTGAAAAACAAAAGATTGATCTATCTTGGGGACATACCTCCGGATCATACTGTCAACACAAATCCGAAATAGATAAGGTTCATCCCAATAATACATGCGGCAATCACGGTAAGAAGTTTTCTTTTGCATAGAAGAAAGGTTATAGGGAACTATACCACTCGTCGGGTAGTTTGCATTGTCTACATACCATGGCACTTCCTCAAGGATCATGGCGAGTAGCTCCTCATCTGGAAAGGTTTCCAGAATTTCTTCTACCTAAACTGCTTTTCAGCTCCTTCCAGTCTCGATAAATGATCATCGACTTGATTTTTCATGCCCTTACGGTCACAAATTTCCAAGTCAAACTCTTGTAGCAGAAACACCCAACGAATCATGCGTGATTTTGACTCTTTCATCTCGATCAGGCATCTGAGAGAAGAATGATCAGTATAAAAAAATACCTTGGAGCATATCAGGTACGATCTTAACTTGTCAAACACGAACACTACTGCGTGCATCTCCTTTTCAGTCACAGTGTAGTTCAGTTGGGCTCCACTCAACGTTCTACTTGCGTAGTAAATTGGGTGCATGATTTTATCTTTCCGCTGTCCTATCACTGCTCCCAATGCATAGTCACTTGCATCACACATTAGCTTGAATGGTTGATCCCAGTCGGGGGCAACAATGATAAGTGTTGTGATCAGTTCTTCTTCAATTCCTCGAATGCTACCCTGCAATCATTAGAAAACACAAAAGGGTGATCCTTTTCTAGCAATTTACACGAAGGGTTAGCAATTTTAGAAAAGTCTTTTATAAATCTCCAATATAAACCGGCATGCCCAAGGAAACTTCTGATTGCTTTGACGGATGTGGGTGGTGGAAGTTTTGCTATCACATCAACTTTCGTGCAATCCACCTCAATGCCCTTGCTTGATACCAAGTGCCCCAAGACTATACCCTCTTGTATCATGAATTGGCACTTCTCCCAATTTAGTACCAGATTAGTCTCTATACACCTTTTCAATACTCTCCTCAGATTCTTAAGGAAGTCATCGAATGGATTTCCCACTACTGAAAAGTCATCCATGAAAAGCTCCATTATTTCTTCTACCATGTATGTGAAGATGGCCATCATGCATATTTGGAATGTGGCAGGTGCGTCGCATAGGCCAAATGTCATTCTCCGAAAAGCAAAACTCCCATAGGGGCAGGTGAATGAGGTCTTCTCTCTGTCCTCTGGTGCAATAGAGATTTGATTGTACCCTGAGTACCCATCCAGAAAACAAAAATGGGACCTCCCTGTCAGTTTTTCTAACATCTGATCAATGAATAGAAGTGGGAAGTGGTCTTTCCGGGTGGACAAGTTTAGCTTCTTGTAATCCATACAAATTCGCCAGCCTATGACGATTCTTGTAGAGATCAATTTATTCTTATCATTTTTCACCGCCGTCATTTCACCCTTCTTAGGTACACATTGCACTGGGATAACCCAGTTGCTGTTAGGTATGGGGAATATGATTCCCGCATCTAACCACTTAATAATTTCTTTCTTCACCACTTCCTTCATATTGGGGTTCAACCTTCTTTGGTGTTCCCTGGAAGGTTTGTGCCCATCTTCCAGTAGAATTTTATGCATACAGAAGGTTGGGCTGATCCCCTTGATATCTGCCATGGTCCACCAAATTGCAGTCTTGCACTCTGTCAGCACCTGCAAAAGTTGTTCTGCCTGCACATCTAACAAACTAGATGAGATAATAACACGTAATGTGGAGTTAGGTCCTAGGTATGCATACCTGAGATAGTGTCACGACCCAAATTCTCATCCTATGGACCGTGATGGCACCTAACACAACACTTGCTAGGCAAGCAAATGTTAGAAGTCGATTAACTAATTTCCTTGATTAATTACTCGAGCATAAATAAATAAATTTAAATTGAGCCTAATTAAAAATAATCCAAAGAAAAATACAATAAAATGATAATAATGAAAATTTGAATAACTAGATCACGGACTAATTATGTAAACAACTCGAAGGCTAACCCAGGGTCTGGTGTCACAATCCACGAACTACTAAAGAATGCTACAAATACGGGCTGAAAGAAATAGTGTAATTGTTCTATAATAAAATAGTGTAAATAACAATAGGAGAAGACTCTCGGAATCTGCAAACGCCGGCAGATGTACCTCGTGTCTCCGAACGAATGAATAGCCGCTCTAAATATCTCTATTGATGGTCAGTACCTAGATCTGTGCAAAAAGAGCACAGAGTGTAGTATCTGTACAACCAACCCCATGTACAGAGTTAGTGCCGAGCCTAACCTCCGCGAAGTAGTGACGAGGCTAAGTCGGGCTTCAACAATATAATCTTTAACAACGATAAATAATGAGCAAGAAAGAAATCTAAACAAATAGATAATTAAGTGTTGTAACCAAATAAAATAAAATAACTCAGCTATAACAAATTTTCAAACATCTCTTCAGAGTTCCAAACTTTAACTTTGAATAACAATGGTACTAAAATATTTAAAGAGTAGTAAAATAAACGTTTTAGCTATTCAAAACTTTGATTCTCTTTTTTTTGAAAAATCAGTAAAATATAAATGTAAATATCCTCCCTTATCACTGTCACATATTTATATATTCCCTGTCCACCCTTATTGCAGTCATATATATTTATTTCTCCTGTCCACCCTTATCACAGTCATATATATATATAGATATATATATATATATATAGATATATTTCTCCCGTCCACCCTTATCACAGTCATATATATTTATTTTCCCTGTCCACCCTTATCACAATCATATATATATATTTCTCCTGTCCACCCTTATCACAGTC
>ML295324.1:78463-93998 GCA_005239495.1 Nicotiana undulata
ATATATATATATATATTTATTTATTTATTTCTCCTGTCCACCCTTATCCCAGTCATGTATATATATTTATTTATTTTCCTTTGTCAACCCTTATCACACTCATATATATATTTATTTCAAACTTACGCGATTCAAGCCAAGCCTTTCACAATACTATTATTTCCACAATTTCAAACAGAAGATCATATAGTTCGTAAGCTTTAACCAATATCATTTCACAATAAAACCAACCAGAATACAAGTAAATACTGTAACGCTGTCAATCCAGCTCAGTGTTTATATATTATAATAAACTCAAGAGAACAGCCAACATTTTAACACACTTGCAACAACAATTGGAAGTAACTCAATGAAACCAAATAACCACGTGAACCTCAACAATTACGAAACAGTTAGACGGCCTTGCTCATAACTTCCTCACTATTATCAAGACGAGACCAACAGGAACGTAAATCTATATATATAATTCGTAAAAATAATGCCAAACCTCTAAAGTGTTATACATCTTACAAGGAAACCAGCTCAAACAACCAATACTCTTTTCAAATACTCTCAACAATTTCTAACACAGATCAACAAGGCCAAATAACCATCGAAGCCAGAATGAACATATAACAATTAAAACTACCCCAGGGCCCGGTGTCACAATCCACGAACTACTAAATAATGCTACAAATACGGGCTGAAAGAAATAGTGTAACTGTTCTATAATAAAATAGTGTAAATAACAATAGGAGAAGACTCTCGGAATCTGCAAACGCCGGCAGATGTACCTCGTGTCTCCGAACGAATGAATAGCCGCTCTAAATATCTCTATTGATGGTCAGTACCTAGATCTGTGCAAAAAGAGCACAGAGTGTAGTATCAGTACAACCGACCCCATGTACTGAGTAAGTGCCGAGCCTAACCTCCGCGAAGTAGTGACGAGGCTAAGTCGGGCTTCAACAATATAATCTTTAACAACGATAAATAATGAGCAAGAAAGAAATCTAAACAAATAGATAATTAAGTGTTGTAACCAAATAAAATAAACTAACTCATCTATAACCAATTTTCAAACATCTCTTCAGAGTTTCAAACTTTAACTTTGAATAACAATGGTACTAAAATATTTAAAGAGTAGTAAAATAAATATTTTAGCTTTTCAAAACTTTGATTCTCTTTTTCTTGAAAAATCAGTAAATTATAAATGTAAATATCCTCCCTATTACTGTCACACATTTATATTTTTCCTGTCCACCCTTATCGCACTCATATATATTTATTTCTCTTGTCCACCCTTATCACAGTCATATATATATATATATATATATATATATATTTCTCATGTCCACCCTTATCACAGTCATGTATATATATTTATTTATTTTCCCTTGTCCACCCTTATCACAGTCATATATTTATTTATTTCAAACTTTCCCGATTCGGGCCAAGCCTTTCCCAATACTATTATTTTCACAATTTTAAACAGAAGATCATATAGTTCGTAAGCTTTAACCAATATCATTTCACAATAAAATAAACCAGAATACAAGTAAACACCGTAACGCTGTCAATCCAGCTCAGTCTTTATATACTATAATAAACTCAAGAGAACAACCAACATTTTAACACATTTGCAACAACAATTGGAAATAACTCAATGAAACCCATTAACCACGTGAACCTCAACAATTACGAAACAGGTAGACGGCCTTTCTCATAACTTCCTCAATATTATCAAGACGAGACCAACATGAACGTAAATCTATATATATAATTCGTAAAAATAATGCCAAACCTCTCAACCATTATACATCTTACAAGGAAACCAGCTCAAACAACCAATACTCTTTCCAAATAATCACAACAGCTTCTAACACAGATCAATAAGGCCAAATAGCCATCGAAGCCATAATTAACATATAACAATTAAGATAATGATCAAATAAGTGGGGAACATGAAAGAGGATCATGTTTAACAACCAATTTGGGTGGTGCATAGATACTCTTCACCACACCTATACACCAGACCCATGCAATTCACGTAACAAACAAGTGGGAAGTCCTATTCCCTCAAGCTAAAGTTAGGCCAAACACTTACCTCAATTCCGCAGGCCACTCAATGCTCAACTATTGCTTTTCCTTTTGAATTCACCTCTACTTGATCGAATCTAATCAAAATTAACTTAATATCATTAACTAATGCTAAAGGATCAAACTTTATTGAAAAATATAATATTTCCTAAGTTTTCTTTAAAAAAAGTAAAAATTCGACCCCGGGACCGCTTGGTCTAATTTAGGGTTTTAACCGAATTACGTTTACCCATTTACCTGCGAACCCAAATATGCTATTAGTTTTGAAATATGACCTTAATTCGATATAAAAATTTAATTTTTACAAAACTCCCTAATTCTACCCAAATCCAAGATTTTTACCATGAAAATTCTTTGCTTTTGCTTTAAAAGTGATGCAAAATAGTAAGGAATGAAAGAACAAAGTTTGGAATTGATTACCTATGAATTGGGGATGAAGATTGCTGGATAAAACTCATTTTTAGGGTTGGAACTTCGAAAAATTGGAGAAGAAGGTGTTCTGTCCATTCTTTTATAATAGCTGGGCTGGGCAACTATGCGATCGCGGATAAAGAGGTGCGATCGCACAGGGTAAGGGAAAATTAAAGTTGTGCTATCGCGGGAGAAAGAGTGCAATCGCATAGGGTAAGGAAAAATTAAAGTTGTGTTATCGCGAAAGAAAGAGTGCAATCGCACAAAGTAAGGAAAAATTAAGGTTGTGCTATCGCGGGAGAAAGAGTGCAATCGCATAGGGTAAGGAAAAATTAAAGTTGTGTTATCGCGAAAGAAAGAGTGCAATCGCACAAAGTAAGGAAAAATTAAGGTTGTGCTATCGCGGGAGAAAGAGTGCAATCGCACAGTACAATTTTGGGGACCCTGAGCATGCACTGTGCGATCGTGGATAAAGCTATGCAATCGCACAGGGTTCCAAACAGGAATTCTAAATTTTACTCTGTGCAATCGCGGACTTTCCTATGAGATCGCACAGAACAAATACCTGGACACCAGAAAAATAAAAACCAGCAGTTCATTTAAGTGCAAAAACATCTCGTGGCCTACCCGAAACTCACTCGAGCCCTCGGGGCTCCAAAAACATCATGCACGCAAGTCTACAAACATCATACGGACTTGCTCGTACGATAACATCATGAAAATAACATGTAAATTTATGAATTAAACCTCAAAACTCATCATTTTCAACAAGAACTCTTAAAGTTCATTATTTCTCAACCGGATGTCCGAATCACGTCAAATGAACTCCGTGTTTTACCAAATTTCACAGTTGACCTCTAAATATCATAAAGTAGTTGTACCGGGCTCCGAAACCAAAATACGGACCCGATACCAATGAGTTTTTGCATTATATCTTTTATTTAATTCATGGACATTTCAGCAAAATAATTTCTTTCAAAAATTGATTTCTAAGGCTTGGGACCTCGGAATTCACTTTCGGGCATACGCCCGAGTCCCATATTTTAATGCGGACCTCCCGGGATCGTCGGAACATAGATCCGGGTCTGTTTAGTCAAAATGTTGACCAAAGTAAACTTTTATAAAATTTAAATTCTAAAAATCACTATTTCTCATATTTTCACATAAAAGCTTTCCGGTTTCACGCACGGACTGCGCACGCAAATCGAGGTATTTCATTTTAGCCTTTTTATGGTTGTTTTGCATGGAACAGAGTCTAATTTTATGAAATGACCCCTTGGGTCATCACAGATAGGCGGGCAATGATTTCGGCTCCAACTGTGGTAGTTCTTCTATGGATGACTTGGCTGGAGGGGTTTTCCTTTCTTCTAAGTGCAGGGGCTCAAATTTAACTGATCTTTCCAAAAACCTTTTCCCTCAAGATCAAGCACCTATTTCCACCAATTATTCACCATTAACCTCATCTAGGTTCATGAGACAAGTTGATAGAGGATCCTTAATGTTCAAGGTCTCATCATCCTCTTCCAAGATTACATCCACGACATCTATTAAAGAGAAATTGGTGAATTCACTTGGTCGCCTCATAAATTTCTGCACGTTGAATGTTATTTCCTCATCATTTAATCTCATATTGAGCTCTCCAGTTTCGCAGTCAATTAGAGATCTCCCTGTGGCCAAAAATGGCCTTCCCAAAATTATGGGAATTTCCTCATCAACCCGACAATCCAGAAATACAAAATCTGCAGGGAACACAAATTTTCCTACCTGCACCAACACGTCATTAAGGATACCAGAAGGCCTCTTTACTGTTCTGTCAGCCAGCTGCAATTACATGGACGTGGGTCTAGCTCTTCCAATCCCAAGCCTTTTATAGATAGCCAAGGGCATAAGGTTTATGCTTGCCCCCAAATCACACAGTGCCTTAAAAAATGCAAAGTTACCTATAATGCAAGGAATTGTGGAACTCCCTGGGTCAGAAAACTTTTCAGCAATGGGTCTTGTCACAACAACATTGCAAGTCTGAGTTAGAGTATCTGTGGCCAAGTCTTGGAAGTCGAAATTGTGGGACATCAAGTCCTTCATCATTTTTGCATAACCAGGCATCTCTTTTAAAGCATCAGTCAATGGAATATTTACCTGAATTTGCTTTAACATTTCCAAAAACTTCTTATATTGCTCATCTTTTTTATATTTGGTCGTCCTCTGTGGGAATTGTGCTGGAAGTCGCTTCTTTCCAGTGATTTGGTTTTTCTCTTGTTCAGGCACTGCCTCCACTACCGGTTCCCGTGTTGTCTCAGCTTCTTTCTCAGCCTCTTTTTCTTTGTTTGCATCTTCCTGGGCACGCGGCACTGTCACCTCAGTCAACCCTGCTGAATCATCTATCTCAATGGGCACTTGCACAAGTGTCTCAACAGGTCTGCTTTCTCGAGCCACCTCTTGCTCCAAGTCTAGGTATCTACCATTTTGTAGACTCACTGCCATTAGATGCTTCAGGCCCTACTCCTTTGGATTTACGTCAGTGTCTGCAGGTAACGTCCCATGAGGATGATTATTCAAGGCCATCGAAATCTTACCCTATTGGACCTCAATATTCTTAATAGCTGACTCGTGTGAATCTACTCTTTCATTTATTTTCGCATTGGACCCAATCACCTGCTGCATCATTACCTCGAGTCTAGCAAACCCATCTTCCTATCTCCCAGTGTGTTGTTATTGAGGCGGATGATAACCTTGCTGCTAATTCTTATTGTTGTAGCCTTGTTGACTTTGGTAAGGCACCATAATGCCTTGTGGTCGCATGGCCCCCATATTACTGTTATCATTGTGCTGCTGTGGGGCTTGCATGTACTGTTAATTCATGTTTTCCGGATAGTGTTGGTGATCATCATCACCACTCCACGGGCCACTAAATGGCTGACTAATGCAAGATGTACATAGACTCTCATTGGTTGTATCAACTATATGTACATGTTGTTTCTGACCTTACTCTTCCACCTTTTTGGTGAGGATGCTCATTTGTGTCATTAATGTGGCCATATTTTCAGCAATAGATTTAGCTGGATCTAATGCCACTGAGTGGACCACATGAGTGATGAGAGAACTTCTGGTTGTCCATCCCGAATTTCGGGCCATCTTGTCGAGCATGATCTTGCTTTCTCTGAATGTTTTACTCAAGAATTCTCCACCTGCTAAAGCATCAACATTAGCCTTCACGCTATCCGCCAGACCCATGTAAAACCTCTGCCCCAGCATCTGCTCAGGAATACCATGGTGCAGACATGCAACCAACAACCCTTTGGGTCTTTCCCACGTCTCTTGCAATGTTTCTGTTGGTGTCTGTCTGAAGCTCAAGATCTCATCAATTTGCTGAGCAGTCTTGTTGGGTGGATGAAATTTGTTCACAAATTGATTGACTAATTCCTCCCACGTAGTGATGGAATTTATGGGGAGTGAATTGAGCCAAGTCTGAGTTGCTCCTGTCACAGAGAATGGAAACAACAATAGCTTTATTGCTTCTAGAGTCACGTTGTGTTGTCTTTGTGTTTGATAGATTGACAGGAAATTCTTTAAGTGTTGTTGAAGATCTTCAATGTACGACCCCGAGAATAGTCCTTTATTTTGCAACAAATGTAGCATGTTGTTTATGATTTGAAACGAATCAGTCTGCATCTGCAGGACTACAATCGCAGTGGCTAAATTGTCTGATGTGGTTTGTGCCTAATCATACAAAGAAACCTCTGGACAAGAGGCGCTTCCACTTGCTCATCTGGGTCCTCCATGTTATCCCCGTTGTTTCTATTGTTTACCAGATCTGCCAAGTCTGGTGCAAGTTGTTCGGTTGAGTTTTATTGTTGTTTTCTTTTCCTGTTTGCATGATTCAAGGCCTTGAAAACATTCTCAGGATCTGATAATGCTTCAAACACTTCACCAGTTCTTGAGGAGTTTCTAGGCATGCACTTATATCACCCAAGATTACAAACATTAAAATTTCAATGTATTTCATTGAAATTGAAGAAAGTTGACTACACTAAGAATTTTTGCACTTCTTTTAACTGTAATTGATAACACCGTTAATTCCCCAGCAACGACGCCAAAATTTGATCATACCCAACTATGACTTATAAAAAGGACAAAGTGATCACTGCAAATATATTCCGGATATTAAGTCCTTAGTTGAAACCCACATGGAATTAACTTATCAATTACTGTTATCAAACGTACACAATTCCATGTAATCAACCTCCCAAGATATTTAAATAACAAATGGTTGGTTTTCTACTAACTATTACTTAATGAAACTATATTAACTAAGAGCTAACTAAGAACGGGTTGTAAACAATAATATGAATGATCTAAGGTTATGATTTTCTCTATTGTTGGAATCCCTTCCCGCTATGTTTGGTATACATTTTCCTAATCTTCTCTATCGATCATGGGCACTCTAACTACCGTAAATCTCTCCCGAGTAATTACGACTATATACTAGACATACTCCCCCGAGTTACGCTAGCTATCTTTAATTACAGATCACTTAGATCGCACCCAAGAATTCGTTATCCCTAATCCCACCTTTAAACCCTTCGTTATTGATCCCTCATGTACGTCGGGAGTGATGTTGTTCAACAACTACCTAAATATGCACAGTCTCTCTATTAATACATACTTAATAGGCACAGCTAATTGAGGGCCCTTCAATTAACTACAACAAGCATGTAGTTGAACAAATAGAGATTAAACTTTGGAAAATCTATATTAACATAGCAAGAATTTCATCCTTCAATATGTGCCATCAAAACCCTAAACTAAATGTTTAGCTACTCATAATAAAACAAGATAAAGCAATAAGATGGTTCATAATTCACAACTAATGATAAAAGGAAGAATGAAAAACTCTAATGATGACTTGATCTTCTTTCACCTATTCTTGCCTCCAATTGAGTCTAAAACAAGCTTGAAACTGACCTTGGGCGAGTATTTGGGTTTATACAGGATTAGGTTAATTTTCCAGAAAGTTACAATTTGGCCCCTGAGGTTTCTGGCAGTATCACGCTCGACCGCAGTCGCGGTCCCAACAACGGTCATTTACTTCCTTACTATTTCGGCCTGCCTTCCACCGCGTCCAGGGTCGTGCCCCGGACTGCGGTCGCGGTGGTACTTTTCACTGTTTTCTTTGCCTTTTCTTGTTCTTTTTCATCCGGGCTATTCTCGATTGGCCTTGTATATACATATTTGACCTCAAAACGCTTTTTATCTTCCTCCTTGCTCGGAGTAGCTCCTGCAAAGCATAAAAATCTCAATTAGAGCATTTTGTTATCTTTTAGCATTCAAAACATCAATAAAGTGTGGTTAATTTAGAGCATAAATAGCATCTGCAATGCATACTATAGGCTACTATCAACATCCACAGGTGATCAGGAATCGGCGCCCCAGGTTGCTGCCACTACTAAGGGTAGGGGCCAGGGCCGAGGTAGAGCTAAAGGCAAAGGCAGATCTCAGCCTAGAGCTCCTACGACGACACCTGATATATAGAGTTAGATTGAGCAGGATGAGGAGAACCATATACCGGCCATGCCACTTGGACTGGCTCAGGTCCTGGAGGGGTTCATTGCTACCCCCCTACTTCAAGATGCCATAGTCCGTCTGGTTGGCCTTATAGAAAGTGTAGCCCAGGCCGGTGTACTTCCTGTAGCACCAGTCGTCTCTAAAGCTCAAGTAGGATACCAGACTCCTGGTAGTCAAATTCCTGAGCAATAGGCTCACAGATATCTGACTTCGGTAGTTCCACCAGTTAGAGCAGTCCAGCCTGTTATTACTACACAATTTGGGGAGGGACTAGCGATGTTGTCTGAGGGGGTGAAGAGGTTGGATAGGTTCACTAAGTTGTTTCTTATTATTTTTGGTGGTACAACTTCTGAGGACCCCCGAGATTTCTAGGACCGCTAACATGAGGTTTTGCACAACATTGGTATAGTGGATTCCAATAAAGTTGACTTCACAGTTTTCAGATGCATGGCTCCTCCAGAGGGTAGTGGCAGAAGTATGTTCGAGGCAGACTAGCAGGTTCACCTCCTCTCACTTCGGCTCAATTCGTGTAGCTACTTTTGGAGAAGTTCATTACCTTCACCAGAGAGAGGATCTACGCAACTAGTTTGAGAACCCACAGTTGGGTAGCATGACTGTTACCCACTATGAGACTAGATTTGTGGATCTATCATGCCATGGAGCTATCTTGATCCCTATCAAGAAGGATAGGGTGTGGAGATTTATAGATAACCTTACTTATGGAATTTGGATACAGATAGGAAGAGAGACTAGGGATGATATATCTTTTATTCGAGTTGTGGAGATCGCTAGGCGGATCGACAGGATTCGTGGTTAGGGTAGAGGGGTGCCATCTGAGAAGATCCTCGTCATTTCGGTGATTTTAGTGGTGCCTTATCTAGAGGTAGGGGTTCATTTAGTAGAGGCCATCTTATTAAGCCGATACAGTCAACGCTCCAGGTATCTTATGGTGCGTCAGGTAGTCATGGTTCTTATGGATCTCATCCGGAGCAGCTAGCATACAATGCACCTTCAGCTCGAGTGCACCTCTGTTTAGGAGTTATCAGGGTGGTTATTCTGGTCAATAGAATCAATTCCTATCATGGCCCAGCCTAAGGTTGTGAAGGATAACCAACACTAAGTGCCAATCATCACCGAACCTATTGATAATCTACTAATAATGAATATAAACTCATAAAATAAACAAGCATATGAATAGTTGATTAGAACTATACAATTTGGAGAGCCAACACGGCTAACACAAGCTGACATATAAAAATATACTAACTACGTAGGTGAATATATCCAGCCTCTAGGAGTGTTAAATTGAACAAGTATTGCACGAGACAGGGCCCAACCATACCCAAACTAGCTAAATGTACACATACTAAAAGATAAGTAATTCCGGGAGTATGTGGGGTGACTCCAATAGGTGGTGGATGTCCTACTGATGTGGCTCAATTGCTGATCTATATATACCTACGCGACATGACACGCAGTGCCTTAGAAGGTACATGAGTTCGATATGTACAAAGTATGTTAGGTGGATAACATTCAAAAGAATGACTATAAGTAGGAAATTTTAATATAAGTTGAAAGCTAAACAAGAGTCTGAACTAGCAATTAATCTTGAACTGAAACGAAGTTTAAGCTGAAATTGTGCTAAAACTTAAGTACTATATGAACTAGTACATGTCCGGCGTGATGGCTATATCCCCCCAATCAGGTAACTGTACATTTGAATTAGCTTCATTTATAGTCATTCAATGCAAACTGTAGCTATATGCGCATATATAACATGTCTGACTGGCACTATGGGCTATAACCCCTCGACAGGTAAATATATAATCAATAGGCCCAATTGGTTTTATTGGCTATCTCCCCCAAGCATATAATCAATAGACCTCGATAGCGTTATGGGATATATCCCCCAATAATAATCAATATAATCATGTATTATGCATAACACATGTGGCAGCATCATATGCACCCAAGAGATCATGAAGGAAACCATAAACGAAATCACAATCATATGACGTTCGTCGTCCATAAGTTGAACGGAAGAGCCTATCCCCATTTTAGGGAGAAACATAATATGTAAATGAGATACTAAGTCTAATTAAATCATTAGGATACCTCAAGAATTAATTTAGAATCAAGGAACTCAAACTTTGTCCAACTCTTCGAATTTCCAAACATTTCGGCAGAGTTTTCTCTATATGGATTACCCACAAAATATAGAAAGCCCCACAATATAAATGGGAATGGATACCTGTATAATATGATAACATCAAACTAAAAGATATCCATTTATCCTCAATAGTGTAAAACGAAAAAGGAATGATGACCGTAATGTTTGTTCATAGTGGATAACTTGTGACATGAAAGTCTAAATATGATTTAGGAACAATCAAAGCATCAACACATGATAAATAAGATTATATAATTATAAATGAAGCTATTATGATCATATGGGGGTTAGTTATACATACAAACATCAAAGGAACGGAACAAACGGAAGTTTGGACAACATAGGCCAAATGGGCGATTCACCCTTTTTTGTTGTATTTTGAAGTTCCAATATAAACCTGTTTCTTCCATACATCACATATTTAATTTAATACTATACAAGGATACAATACATTCTGAAATATCTCTTGAACAACTCTTAAAATATCAAGAAGAACATATCTAAAGCAAAGCATGTCGAAAATGAGACGAAAACCCTACATAGCTCTTGTGTTCTTGCTTCCAAACCTTGTTCTCTTTGATCCAAACCCTTCCTTATGCTTGTATAGAAAATATAAAGACGTTACAAGATTTATTAGCCTATAATCTCTATTTAAAACTCGATTTATAAGGACAAAGAAGGGCGACAAAGTCTTACCTTTGTCGTAAGGATCGCATTGATGTGTTCGCTTCTTGATTTTGAGTTGCGAATGATGAACTTGCTTCAAAACCCTAAGAAACCTCTTCGAGATATATGAACTCTATTTTTGTGGGTGAATTGACAGGAAAATTAGTAAAAAGAATACTAAGTATTCTATTTGTATTAAGGTTGAAAAGTCAACCACATGTGTGCTCCACTGGCCATTTTTCGGCGCTCATATCTCTTTATAAGGATGTCATATAAACAAACGGTAAAGAGATTTAGAAACTTAATTCCAAGAACTCAAAATTGGTATATAATATGTCTCCAAAAAACCTCATATAACACATGAAAATAATTTCTCAAAAAGCTTCATTTCAAGGCAAATCCTTAGTAGGTTTTTCCACAACATAAATATGATTTTTTTCAAACTTTATATTCTATATTTAAACATAATATATACTCATATTGTGGCTTTAAACTAATCTAAAGCATGATTAGAAATTCATTTAAATAATATACGACATCACAAAAGTATGGGGTGCAACAATCTCCCCCTTAAGAACATTTGTCCTCGAATATTGACTGAGGTATACAAAAGCATTAAGAAAATATCAGTTACATATCTGGAGTAGGGAAGAGATGTGGTAATCTTATCACCATCCCAAGTCATCTCTTTCACATTATTGCTCCACGATAACACTTTCACTGAAGGAATAATTGTTGTCAACCGACGAACTTACCTATCTAAAATGTCAATAGGTACCTCCTCATAAGTCACCTGCTGAGTGATCTGTACATCATCAACTTGTACAAATCTTGAAGGATCTCGAATACACTTCTAAAGCATGGAGACCTGAAATACTAGATGTACTCTTGAAGGTCTACTGGAAGGTGCAATTTGTATGCTACACGACCAACTCGTTTGATGATCTGGTATAGACCTATATACATAGGGCTAAGCTTGCCGTTCTGTTCAAACCTCATAACGCCTTTCATAGTTGACACGTTCATAAATAACCAATCGCTAACTTGGTACTCTAGATCGCGGCGTCTGCTGTGTGTATATGACTTATGTTGACTTTAGGCTGCTAGCAATCTATCCCTTATTAGATTAACCTTATCCACTGCCTGTTGGATCAAATTTAGGCTACCAACTAAGACTTAGCAACTTCGAATCAGTCTATGTGTGATCTGCACTTGCGCCTGCACAACTTCATAAGGCGCCATCTATATGTTGTAATAATAACTATTATTGTATGAAAACTCAATCAATGGTAAGATTTCATCCCAACAGCCTTTGAAATCTAACACACATGCCCTTAACGTTTCCTCGAGCATCTTTATGGTTCGCTCGACCTGTCCATCTGTTTGGGTATTAAACAATGTACTATTCACTACATCCTCAAACGTTTCTAGAACGATCGCCATAAGTTAGTTGTAAACTATTTGCCTCTGTCTGAAATGATAGCTATTGGAACACCATGGAGGCGTACAATGTGGCGTAATCTTCATTTGTATAGGTAGTTCTAACATACAATAATTTAGTAAGCCTGTCAACTATAACCCGATAACCCGAATAGAATCATACCTACTCCGCGTACGAGGCAGGCCTGTGATAAAGTACATATTCACTTCTTCCCACTTCCATGTTTGGATATCTATGTCCTATAACAAACCTCTAGGCTTTTAGTGCTCAAACTTTACCTATTGTAAGTTAGGACATTGGGCCACAAACTATGCTATATCACATTTCATTCCATCCCACCAGTAAATCCACTTAAGATCATGGTACATCTTAGTAGAGCGTGGATGAATGATGTACCTGGAATGATGTGCCTCTGCTATAATTTGCATGCGTAACCCTGCAACATGTGGAACACAAAGTCTATCTTTATATCTGAGGAATCCATCATTAGTAACTCTGTAAGGTGAATTTTTCTTTTCCTAGCTAACTAAATGTACCCAATTAGAAATGGATCTCCATATTGCTCTATTTCACTTTAGTCACTAAACAAGTGGTACTTGTATTCTAAATTTGGTTATTTTATGTGTTAATCTAGTCAGTGGTTCTATAAGGGAGGACAACCCCCCTACGAAACTCCTATAATACCCTGCCAAACCCAAAAAACTATGTATCTTAGTTGGTGTCGTAGGTCCAGCCAATTCTTTTGCACTGAACTTCTAATATATATATATATATATATATATATATATATATATATATGAGCATCTCAGTAGGCAGTGGTTAATGCAAAGAATGAGAATATAAAAAATGAAACGAAGATTACTCTAACGTGGAATATAAAATACTAAAACAAGTCTGATAAACTGATATAAACTCTTGAAATGTAATCTCAACAAGTACTTTCCCAGAATCGGTGGAACTGACTCATAAATTCTACAAAGTAATACTGAGTTTCTACTACATCAATGTCCGCATGAAAATACAACATGGAGTAAGGATAAGGGAAGGTGACTCCGAGGCCTACGGACGTAGCGCATGTATACATTGAAGTCTCCAAAAGCACTTACTCAAATCAACTCTAGCGTCCGGCACATGTAGACATACCTGGATATGCACAAAAAATGTGCAAAAGCGTAGTATGATTATACCACAATAGTACCTAGTAAGTATCAAGCCTAACCTTGGTAGAGTAGTGGCGAGGCTAGGTCAAGACACCTCTAAGGATATAAATAAATAATATGGAAAATATAAAAACAAATAATAATGGAAAGCGGAGAAATAACTGATACGAAACAAGCTAATGGCATGAACTAACAGGGAATTGTAAACAAGAAAATAACATAAAGAAATCGATTAAGGAGAACCACAATGATCATATACGGACAATGACTAATAGAACAAGGAGGAACAAAACAACAGAAAGTTTTTCCACCAAAACTCTTTCCAACATGAGATAAATAACAGAATCACAGTGAGGTGTACAATAAGAATCACAACTGAGGTACCGCCATTTTTCAATTTCAATCTCAATATTTCCTTACTTGACATTATCTTTTTCTCTCAAGTTGTTAAGTAAAAATTAAAATGTGATATCTGCTCTGATACCAATTGAAAGTACAAGGGGGGAGGGGGTGAATTGTCGATTTTTTGTTTTGTAGCTAAGTAGTTGACTAGTTCACCAAGTAGTGGGCTGAAAGTACATGCAATATAAAATTAAATACAGAATGTGAATTGCAGAAATTAAATGATACGCATATTTTTATACTGATTCAGAACCCTACTCTAGTTACCTTAGGTTGCAAATGTGTTCTCTCTTCAAAGCTCCTTGAGTAACTTTGTACATTGTGTTGATGTTATCTCGAACACCAACTTTCTTTGGTTCCAAGTACACTCGTAATAATCTTAGTACAATGCCTCACCAACGTTTTTCTCTATTTCTTCTCTCTACTAGTTACACTGTAAACTACACTCAGATTACAATACTTGTTTAGAGTAGAACAATGAGCACGAAGTTGGTTTGATCAAAGTATGTCTTCTCTTCTTTGTTGTTCTGCAATATATACACTTTGAACTTCGCTTTGATTTGATTGGGCACGGCAGATATTTGAGAGATTTGCAGTCCCAAGGGATTGATTCTTATAGTTGAATAAGTTTTGATTCATTCCAAGAATAAGTGTGGAGCTTCCTGATTCTGGATCTTGATCGACGGACTTTCAATCTGTGAGCGAATCTTTTGGAGCAAATCGTCCCTAGAATGATCGTTCGATTTTGGAGATTGATAGCTTTCCTTTAAGACGTGTATCTTCAGTGATCTTGATCGGCGGAATTTTTGCACTCTCGAACTCCTCTAATCTTGGACCTTCCTTTATTATTCTTCGTCATAGGTGGTAAGATCTTTGCATGTCTTTTCTTCTTTGCTTTTACTCCTTCCTTTCTTGTCTTCTTTCGTACATTGATGACAGACATGCTCTCGTTCTCTTTTGCTTCAGGAATGGACCTACAAACAAAGATATATTATTTTTCACCATTGAAATCTACATCTAACACTTAACTCATCAGGGAGATGTATCTGGAATTAATCATATACATGTGTGTTTTGTGTAATTTATTCATATTTAATTTAGACACTATATGAGTGACTTAATAAAGTTTTGAAACAACAAAAACGTTTTCTTTGAGCATATCCATTTTAAAATACATACATCAGCTGGGATCCAAGAGGATTAAAACATAGTAGAACAAACAATAGAGTTAGACAGGATGAGAGCGACCCAAGAAAGTTTATTGCAAAGAAAAAAACGTTTTTCTTTGATTGTATTCATTTTAAGAAAAGTATACATCACTCTCAAGATACTTAAAACCACTAGAGCGGTGGAGTGGTAAGTACTCCTTTCTTTACTAGAGTTTTTGGGTTCGAGCCCTAAGTATGAAATCGTCTTTGTTAAGGTGTGATTTGTCCCTCAATGTGGGACTTTCCGGTGCGAATCCAAATTTAACCGTGCCTCAATGCGGATATCAAACACCACATGAAAAACCAAAAAAAGATACTTTAAAAAAAATTTCTTATAGTTAATGATTAAGTTTATATTTTCAACTGATACACGATGTGGGTAACCCAAAAAGAATTATAAAAGGACGGCAATAATGCAAAAGAAACCCCCCCCCCCCCC
>ML295324.1:94138-114626 GCA_005239495.1 Nicotiana undulata
AAAAGCAAAAAAAACCCCCCCCCCCCCCACCCCCACTCCCACGTCCTTCCTCCTTAATTAGAGTTCATGGGTTCGAGCCCCGGGTTTGAAGTCATTTTTGTTAAGGTGCTCTTTACCCCTAAATGTGGGACTACTCGGTGCGGATTCGGATTTAACAGGGCCTCGATGCGGATACCGAACACCGTTTGAAAACCAAAAAAAGGTACTTCAAAAAATTTTCTTATAGTTAATGATTAAATTTATATTTTCAACTGATACACGATGTGGGTAACCGAAAAAGAATTATAAAAGGACGACAATAATGCAAAAGATAAAAAAATACCCCCGATTCCCAAGAGGCCAAGTTTGGTAGTTGAAATAGTTCGTATATATTTTTTTAAAAATGTACATATCGACATACAATTGAAAAATAATTGAAGCCAAGCTTTGGATACTTCTTCACCATGTTAACAATTTGGGTTTTTCATCCAAAACATTCGACAAAGCACGATTCAAGACGGAAGAAAACTGAGTTCTACCTCCTCATTGTGCAGAGGGTGATTAGCAGTGGCTTCTTGAGTTTGTACTAGAACAGAAACTTTTGAAAATATAGAAGTCACTATTATGCACGAGGCAAAAACTTAAAGACATATTTATATAATTAGTATTCAAACTAATAATGAATTTAAAAAATAAAAGAAGATAAGTAATCCCTCAGTTATAATGTACGTGAACTTATTTGACTGAACACGAAATTTAAGAAAAAAATGAAGACTTTTGGAATTTGTGGTTATAAAAGTTTCTCATTAAGGGTAGAATTGTAAGTATAAGCAAAATTATTACCAAATTTAAAAATGAGTCATTCTTTTTAAAACGGAAAAAAAAAATAGGTTCACATAAACTGGAACAGAGGGAGTATCTAATTCAGATTTGGCACTGAACTTTTAATATAAGCGTCTCAGTAGGCCGTGCTAAAACAAAGAATGAGAATGAAAATGAAACGAAGACTACTCTACCGTTTTACTCTTAGTAAAAATAACAAAGTGTTGTCTTTCATCTTGACAATACGTATGTATACGGTTAAAATCGAGTATGTCCGATTTTATGGGCTCGAGGGACTGCCTCGAGATTAAGCTTATAATGAAGCGAGCTCGAGCTCGAAGATGCAAAGACCGAAGGATCGAGATTAGGCATGACCAATATCGAGCAACGGAATAACAAGATATCAGCGATCGACCGTAGATCTCGGCGGGAATATCGGGAGTGACAGAACCGTTAACGGTTATTGACATCAATCATGGATTTTATTTCCGAAATTAGAGGTGTACCTTATTTAGGATTTCTCTACTATATAAAGAGGAACCATGTTCATTTGTAACCATCATATACATTTACTGAGAATAACAATACACTCCTCTTTTACTTGCTTACATTTTACTACTGTTCTTATTGTTCTTAGCACCTGATCTCGAGCCCGTTCTTAATCGAGGTCGACATATTGACACTATAGCAGTTTGATTTATCTTTATTGTTCTGTTCAATTCACTTCTTTAATTCATCATTTATAAATTGGTATTGAATAAGATCACATATATTTAAAACAACATTACAAGTTTAATTGTTACTCATATTACGAGGTAAATAGTTTGGCGGCCACCGTGGGGCTATGGATAATAGTGATTGTTCACTGCTAAATCCGGTAAAACACACTATTTTACAATTCTTCTTGTCAAAAAATTTTGTTTTCAAGTTTAATCATTTCAAACTCACAAAACACATCTACACACGGAGACAACGGCCTCGGACTCTACGGAGAAAATGAGAATGTTATCGCTCCAGGAATCGAGGTGCCACAGGCTGGCCATAGAGTAGCACTACCCGTTAACCCGGTTGATGTCAGTTCACATGTTGCTTTGAATGCAGATTTAGGCGCAGACCCCGAAGGAAGTGTACGCATGGAGGGTCGAACTGACGGTCGAGGTACACAGGGCAGAGGAGACGCAGGAGTCAGTCTCCAAGTAATATTTGAAATTCTTCAAGCTAAAAAAACGTCATTTCTCAGTTGGAAAATCAGCACAGGGCACCAAATAGAGTCGAGCAGGAGGTTACTCGACGTACCGATCCAGTGCCTAAAAGATCGAGTGATAATACTTCGAAAACTGATCCTGCTATAATGAGGAAGTTCGAGGAGCTCACTATGAGAATAGAATCGTGAGAGAAGAAAATTGAGACCAACGACAAGAAAGTAGAAGCTTACAACTCTCGAGTTGACCAGATACCGGGGGCACCTGCGATCTTAAAAGGAATGGATTCAAAGAAGTTTGTGTAGAGACCATTTCCTCCGTGTTCGGCTCCGAAGCCCATCCCAAAGAAGTTCCATATGCCCGATATACCTAAAAACAAAGGGACCTCTAACCCCAATGAGCACGTTACTTCTTATACGTGCGCCATAAAAGGTAATGATTTGGAAGATGACGAGATTGAGTTTGTATTGTTGAAGAAGTTCAGGGAGACCTTGTCAAAGGGAGCTATGATTTGGTATCACGACTTGCCACTAAATTCTATCGATTCATTTGATATGTTGGCAGATCCATTCGTAAAAGCACACGTTGGGGCCATAAAGGTTGCCATAAGAAAATCAGACCTCTTCAAAGTGAAACAGAGGGATAACGAGATGCTAAAGGAGTTCGTATCTCGGTTCCAAATAGAATGAATAGAGTTACCACTAGTAGTTGATGATTGGGTTGTTCAGGCTTTCACTAAAAGATTGAATGAACAGAGTTCGATAACATCACACCAGTTGAAACAGAATTTGATCGAGTCCCCAGCTGTGAATGGGGAAGATGTTCACAAACGATATCAGTCGAAGATCAGGGTCGAAGATGACGAATTGGGATCCCCTTCCGGCTCAGTAGATCCAAACCGGTCGACAGGACTAAATGAGAGGGATGTCGATAAAGAATGGAGGCCGAATAAAGATTGGTACCATCCATATATCACAGATCGGAGGAATAACGGACCGGGATGAAATTCAGCCCAGAACAATCAAAGAAGTGACATGGGGCAAACCTCTCAGGGACTTATGAGTAAAAATGGTTTCGACAAATATGCAGATCCCACTGAAGCACCTCAGTTATCGGAGTACAATTTTAGTGTCGATGCATTGGGGATTGTATCGGCTATCGGAAGGATCAAAAACACCCGGTGGCCCAGACCTATACAAACCAATCCTTCTCAAAGGAACCCAAATTTGATGTGTAAATATCATGGAACACATGGCCTTGGGACCGAAGACTGCAGGCAGCTGAAGGAAGAGGTAGCTCCACTTTTCAACGAAGGCCATCTTCGAGAGTTCCTCAGTGATCGAGCTAAAAATCACTTCAGAGAAAGAGATGCTAATAGAAAGAACAAACAACAAGAACCTCAACATGCTATTCACATGAACGTTAGCGGGGTCGACGTCCCACAAGGACCTGTAATCAAATGCACTAAGGTTTCGATCACCAGAGAGAAACAGACTCAAGATTATGTGCCTGAAATGTTCGATGATGAAGAAGCGGAAGGCGTTTCTCAGCCGCACAATGACACCCTGGTAATTTCTATTTTGTTGAATAAAATTCAAGTTAAACGTGTTTTAGTGGAACCAGGTAGCTCAACAAACATCATCAGATCGAGGGTCGTAGAGAAGCTCGCCTTGTAGGACCAAATTGTACCAGCATATCGAGTACTAAAAGGCTTCAACATGGCTAGTGAAACAACGAAGGGGGAGATAATCCTACCAGTAAACGTGGTCGGAACCATCCAAGATACAAAATTCCATGTCATCGAAGGCAACATGAGATATAATGCACTACTCGGAAAGCCTTGGATCCACAACATGAAGGCAGTACCATCGACCCTTCACCAAATGATGAAGTTCCCAACGACAGATCATGTAAAGACGGTTTACGGAAAACAACATGCTGCAAAGGAAATGTTTGCAGTCGATGAGGTGACGCCGATATTAACACCATCGACCTCAGAATCATCGTCACCATCCTCGACCGAATCGGATAAACAGGTAGTCGAAGAAGAAGAAGAAGAAGAGGATTTTTTTACTCCTCGAAATTTCGTTGTTCCCGAAGAATCAGATGCAACCAAGTCAACGGTCGAGGAGCTGGAACAAGTGATACTAATCGAGTATCTGCCCGAATGAAAGGTATACCCGAGAACGAGGTTGGCCCCTGAACTCAGGAAAAAACTCATTCAATTTCTTACTGATAACATGGTTGCATGGTCTCATTTAGACATGACAGGAATCCCACTGTAGATAACAACTCATCGGCTGAGCTTAGATCCCAAGTTCAGACATATAAAACAAAAAAGAAGACCCCAGTCCGAGGTAAAGCACACTTCATAAAGGACGAGGTAACCAAACTTCTCAAAATAGGATCCATTCGGGAAGTAAAATATCCCGAATGGTTAGCTAAGTCGTAGTCCCCAAAAAGGGGAACACGCTTAGAATGTGTGTAGACTATAAGGACTTGAACAAAGCATGTCTGAAAGACTTTTTTCCATTGCCTAACATCGATCGCATGATCGATGCCACGGCCGGCCACAAGATCATTACCTTTCTCAACGCCTATTCTGGGTACAATCAAATCCAGATGGACCTAGAAGACCAAGGAAATACCTCTTTTATGACTAAGTATGGAACCTACTGTTATAATGTAATGCCCTTCCGGCTAAAAAATGCAGGAGATACATATCAACGCCTAGTTAACAAAATGTTCGAAGAACAAATACGTAAATCAATGGAAGCTTACATAGACAATATGTTAGTTAAGTCCCTACGCGCAGAGGACCATGTGACTCATTTGTATGAAACATTCGAAATGCTGAGGAAGCACAAAATGAAGCTCAATCCCGAAAAATGTGCTTCTGAGGTCGGTTCGGGAAAATTCCTCGGCTTCATGGAATCAAATCGGTAAATCAAAATCAACCCCGATAAGATTAAGGACATCGAGGATATCACCATTGTAGACAGTGTAAAAGCCGTGCAAAGTCTAACCAGACGGATAACTGCTTGGGTCGATTCATTTCGAGTTCATCAGATCGGAGTCACATATTCTTCTCCTTACTTTAACAGAAAAATAATTTTGCATGGACCGCGGAATGTCAACAAGCATTGGAGGAATTGAAGAGATAATTATCGAGTCCACCCTTGCACCATACCCCGAAGGCAGATGAGAAGCTTTACTTATACTTGATTGTTTCCGAGGTCGCGGTAAGTGGTGTCCTAGTTTGAGAAGAGCAAGGTACACAATTTCCTATTTATTATGTAAGTCGCACCTTAGGAGATGCTGAAACTAGGTATCCACGATTAGAGAAATTGGCACTTGCATTAATAAGCGCGTTTAAAAAAATTAAAGCCATATTTACAGTGTCACTCCATATGTGTGATAACCACTTATCCCCTCCGAAACGTTTTGCACAAGCTCGAATTATTGGCCAAATGGGCCGTCGAACTTGGCACATATGATATCAAATATCAACCCCGAACGACCATCAAGTCTCAAATTTTAGTAGACTTCATGGACGATTTTATGCCAACCCTCGTACGTGAAGTGAAAAAAGAGCTTCATCCAAAATCGGGTACATCATTGAGGGTATGGACCCTCTTCACGGACGGTGCCACAAATATGATAGGGTCCGAGGTCAACATTGTTTGAAACCGCCCACGGGAAATATTATTAGGGAATCCATTAAAACTTCATAATTGACTAACAACAAGGCCGAGTATGAGTCCATGATTGCAGGTCTCGAGCTAGCTAAAAGCATGGGAGCGGAAGTCGTCGAAGCTAAATGCGACTCTCTACTGGTAGTTAACCAGGTAAACGGAACCATTGAGGTTTGAGAGGATAGGATGCAAAGGTGTACTTAAACAAATTGTAGGTGACCTTTCACCGTTTTAAAGAGTAGACTCTACAACATATACCTCGAGAAAAAAACACCGAGGCCGATGCACTCGCCAATTTGGGGTCATCGGTCAAAGAAGATGAGGTCAGCTCGGGGATTGTCGTCCAACTCTCGAGGTGTGTGATCGAGGAAGGACATGTTGTAATAAATTATACGAGCTTAACCTGGGACTGGAGATATAAATACATCGAGTACTTAAAGAACAGAAAGCTTCCATCGGATCCCAAAGAATCGAGGGCCTTACGGACTAAAGCTGCTCATTTCACATTAGACGAAGACGAAACATTATACAGAAGGAAGTTCGATGGCCCATTGGTAGTATGCTTGTGACCGGTAGATACTGACTGTGTTCTACGAGAAATCCATAAAGGCACTTGTGGGAACCATTATGGCGCCGAGTCACTAGTTTGAAAGGTTGTTAGTGCAAGATATTATTGGGATAGCATGGAAAAAGACTCTAAGGAGTTCGTTCGAAGATGCGATGTCAAAGGTATGCATCGATGTTCCACCAGCCTGGCGAACAACTTCACTCGGTCCTATCCCTATGGCCATTCATGAAATGGAGAATAGATATCGTCGGTCCTCTGCCATCGGCCCCATGTAAAGCTAAGTTCATTTTATTTATGATGACTATTTCTCTATATGGATTAAAGCGCAGGCCTTCAAAAATGTTGGTAAAAGAAGTGATAGATTTCATATGGGGTAACATCGCATGTCGATTTGGGAGACACGCTTAAATAGTATGTGACAATGGCAAACAAATCAACGACACAAAAGTAACGATATTCCTCGATGATCACAAAATAAAGAGGATAATATCAACACCGTATCACGCTAGTGGGAATGGGCAGGCTGAATCAACGAACAAGACTATCATCCAAAACTTGAAGAAAAGGCTAAACGAGGCCAAAGGGAAGTGGAGGGAAAATTTGCCCGAAGTCCTATGGGCATATCGGACAACGCCGAAGTCCAGTATAGGAGAAACTCCGTTACCTTAGTATATGGCTCTGAAGCCTTGATATCAGTCGAAGTCGAAGAGCCTAGTGCCAGGTTTCGATATGCAACAGAGGAATCAAATCGCGAGGCTATGAATACTAACCTCGAGTTGTTACATGAAAAACGAGGAAATGCACTCGTTCGAATGGCTGCACAAAAGCAACGAATCAAAAGGTACTTGTAAAGACCCGTAGAATTTCTGACTAAAAACGATGCCCCGATAGGTACCCATGTTTATATAACTGTAGAAATTCTTAAAACGGACCCTTTAGAGTAAAAAGTACCCCAAGACATAAAAGATAGAATTTTCAAGAATTGCGCGGATCTGCGGTCCACTATGCGATTGCAGATTATGTATGCGGACCGCATATAGTGGCCGCATACCTGGACAGTTTGCTGTCCATTTGAGGACAGCAATGCGACCCATAATGCGATCGCATTTCATGAAATGCGGGATGCATAGTTGTCGCATTCATGCACCAATATTTTTGCGGAGGGAGTTATGCGGTGCACTATACGATCGCATAACAGGTATGCGGACCGCATAGCTGCCGCATACCTGGGCAGCCTGCTTCTCTCTTTGGCCCAGCTGAGGGCCACCTATGCGACAGGTCGGCAGACCGCATAGCAGGAATGCGATCGCATTCCTGACCGCATACCTGCGTCGGAGCTTCTAATTTCTAATTTTAAAACCCAACCCCCCATCTTAATAAAACACCCATCCCCTTTATTTTTAACGACTATCCGATTAAATAGAGAGAAGTGAGAGTGGGTTCTAGTGAGAGAAATTCACCATCTCCACAAAATTGATCCTCCATCTCTACTCAGGCCTGGAATTAATCAAGTAAACGTCATCTTCTTCACCATAAGAGGTAAGTTTCTACCCCATTTTCCCTTAATTACCAAATTCTAGTTTAAATGGAACACACATAGGTTAGTTCTTGAAGGTTAGAGTTAAAAACCTTGCATGCATGTGATAAATTTATCATAATCTAGAAAAGGGAAGTAGGTTAGAGTAATCTTCCACAAAAAAGGGATTATGCAATCAAAAGAAACGCATAGCGTTTGATAAAATGCCCAAATGAGTACAAGTCATATTCATGATTCCTAATCCTAGGTTTAAATATGTAACTGTAAATTAGATTGAAGGCACTAGAAAGTCCGGTGATTTGAGATAGAATGTATGGAGAAATTCCCATTCGAGGTATGTATGGCTAACTCTAATCCTCATAGGATAACCCGTTGTGTTCACTTTTCGGGTATGGCTCTCTTGTTTATCATCTATGGAATTTATGTGTTCTAAGTGCCTAATTGAGAAATTCTTGCTTCTATATTGTTCCATGCTACTACCATGTTGTTATGATATTGCATTGTATAAATTGTGATCATCATGTTCCCTTTTTACTATGTGTGTGATCCTATTATGTGATGGGTATGGTAAAATGTGAACGGATGGACTCGTATGACATATGAATCAAAAAGTTGTAATGATATTAAGTGTGAGTAAAGAGATGAGGTCGAATTGATATGAAAAATGAAACAATGAATTGGATTGTTATGGAATATGGATTAAAGGATGGATTGTTGTGAAATATGAATCAAAGGATTCTAATGATATGAAAGATGAATCAAAGAATGATATGTGTTGGGGATCAAAAAGGTTTAAAATGATAAAAGCGACCTAAAACATCCATGAATCGACAGGAGAATGTCCTAGGGGTGAGATGGCCTATCCAATCGGACTGGGATCGGACTCCAAACCGTACACATGGATAACTTGATATTGTGATATGATGATGATTATTTTCCTCAATGTATTAGTTGAGATGGCCTAGCATATCGGGCAGATATCGCACTCCGTGTGTAGTGCACATGCCACGGTGTTAGCCTAGCTGATTCGGGAAGAGATCGGACTCCGTGTGAACAAGCCACGGTGGTGATATGAGATGTGATGATATTCGGACCTCACCTAGGATGGATTAGCCGATCGGGCAGTGATCGGACTCCGTGTGACAACGACACAGTGGATCAGTAATAATAATAACAAGATGAAACTTAAAAGAACATTAACCAAAAGATGGAAAAACGGGATGAGGGATGTGGTAAATCTTGTTTGTGTTTTTCCTCGCTTCGGTGTATTGTTGTATGATACCTCTATTTGTGTCGACTGTTAATGTTATCCTATCTAGAGTAGATTTGTTCATACATACTAGTACTATTCAATGGTATTAACGTCCCTTTTGTCGGGGACGCTACATCTTTTAAATGGATGTAGGTGTTTGTGTAGCAGGTAGCGCTGATCACCGTTAATGGTGCCTTCCTCCATCTTTTCAGCAGTTCTGGTGAGCCCCACTTCCTCTCAGGGTTGTGCGTCATTCATGTTGCCTCATTTTGTATACGTCATTCTTTTGAGGTATAGCCGGGGCCTTGTTGCCGGCACGTCTATGTATTCTTCTCCGTACTCGTAGATGCTCCGTAGACATTATGTGGGTTGTATATATATATTTTGGGTAGTTGTCGTATTCACTCGTAACCGTGGTCCCGTATCGGGAATATTGTATTTAGTGTGTATATTTTGGGAATATCAAATGCTAAAACTTTAAAAGTGGAAAAAATGGACTTTATGATTATGAAGGCAGGTTTTGAGTATCTCTTATTATTTCATATGAGTAATGTATGCTATAACCACAGGGATACCCGCCGGGTAGGAAAGGCAAACCAGGTTCGCTTTACCGGGTTCTTTCTATTAGGCGCCGGTCTCGTCCCTCGAGTCGTGTCTAATAGAGCCTAAGGTTTTTAAAAGTGTCCTAGATGTCTCGGAGCCGTGTCTAGTAGAGCCATTCTTATCGGTGTGTTGTCGACCACATCTATAATTAGGGGATGCATGGAAATTTAGGAATACTAGTCTTCATTGTTATTCTGTATCATGCGATGGAGTGAAAGATGAGGTTGTTTCTCTCTAACTCGTGCTCTGTTTCAACTTTCAGTAAATGGCACCCAAGAAGAGAGCTCGACTCGGCCTAGAGGCCAATGCCACCCCAAGTGTGGCTAGAAATTCTTAATCTGATGGTGCGGGCGAGGACAATCCCCCGACTATTAATATGCCTGACTCCTCTATTCCTGGCCAGACTATTCCAATTCCTGCTCTAGGGGAGGGTGCTACGATCCCTCCTATTGATTCCGCTGATGTTCCTGATCCAGCTTCAGCTTCCTGTCCTGGTATTTCTGATAGGGACCTTAGGGGAGCTATTCAAATGTTGACACAACTAGTGGCCTCCTAGGCCCAAAGATCAAATGTTGCCCCTTCGTCTTCTAGCGAGCAAGGGGATTCTTCAGGTTCTAGAGTCAATCGGTTTCTTCAGTTAGCCCCTCTAGAGTTCACATGTACTGACCCACAAGCTGATCCTCAGGATTTTATCGACGAGATGTACAAGACCCTTCGAGTTATGAGGGATACTGAGACAGAGGGGGAGGAGTTAGCTTCCTATCGTTTGAAAGGAGCGGCGTATTCGTGGTTCAATATGTGGGAGGATTCCCGTGGGGAGGGGAGCCCTCCGGCGAGATGGGATGAGTTTGTAGAGGCCTTCATGGATCATTTCTTTCCCGCCGAGACTAGGGCAGCCCGTGCTACAGAGTTTGAGGTCCTCAAGCAGGGCAATCGGAGTGTGTGGGAGTACCACATGGAGTTCATGCGCCTATCAGAATATGCTATTCACATGGTGTCCACTATGGAGGCTAGAGTTCGTAGGTTTGTTCAGGGCCTTGGTCCCTTGGTTGTTAACGAAGCTCTTACAGCTGCTCTGCATTCAGATATGAATTATGGGAAGATTGTGGGATTCGCCCAGGCTATAGAGGCTCGAAAATTGAATATTAGAATGGAGAGAGAAAGTAGTAGTAGGGCCCAGTCAGCGGCCAACTCTGGGGTTCTTTTGGAGGTGGGAGACCAGTCCTTGGGAGAGGATCATCAGGACCATCCCGGTCTCATGCTCAGTCATAGTGCCCCGACACCAGGTCATCACCATCATCATCAGCAGGGAGGTCATTGGAGCCAATTTAGGAAGCATGGTGTTACATCAGCCAGGTCGTTCAGGTGGGAGGTTCCAGCAACAGCAGAGGGGCCCATGCCCCAAGTGTGAGAGATTTCATACTAGGCCATGTTATCTATATCGGCCAATATGCTATGGTTGTGGGGTGAGGGGTCACATTCAGAGAGACTGCCCTTCATTCCGCCAGGGAGCAGGTTGGGGTGCAGCCCAGCCATCCAGTTCTTCAATTGCTACATCTTCAGCAAGCCCACCAGCTCGAGGCCCTTCAGCACCAGTAGGGCGTGGTGCAACTAGAGGTGGTGCACAAGGTCGGGGAGGACCCAGTCGGTTCTATGCTTTGAATGGTCGACAGAGTGCGGAGGCTTCTCTAGATGTTGTCACAGGTATCCTAACTGTTCAATCTCATGATATTTATGCTCTTATTGATCTCGGGTCGTCCTTATCATATGTCACTCCTTTTATTGCTTCAAGTTTTGGGATAGAACCCGAACAGCTCCATGAGTCGTTCTCAGTGTCGACTCTGATCGGTGAATCTATTACGGTCGCGCGAGTCTATAGGAATTATGTTGTCACGGTGCGTGGTCGGGATACCACGACCGATCTTATTGACATAGGAATGGTAGATTTTGATGTAATTATGGGAATGTATTGGCTCTATTCGTGCTTTGCTAAACTCGACTTCCAAACCAGGATTATGAGGCTGGAGTTTCCTAATGAACCAGTTATTGAGTGGGAGGGGAATAATATTGTGCCAAGAGGTATGTTTATTTCCTATCTTAAGGCCTCAAAGATGATCAGAAAAGGGTACATCTACCATTTAGTCCGGATTGCGGACACAACTTCAGAGGTGTCTGCTCCCGAGTTTGTGCCTGTTGTGAATGAATTTTTTGAAGTATTTTCGGATGAGCTTCATGGGATTCCAACAGATAGAGAGATCGATTTCGGGATTGATGTATTTCCAGATACGCAGCCAATATCTATTCCACCCTACTGAATGGCGCCAGCAGAATTGAGGGAGTTAAAGGAGCATTTGAAGGATCTTCTAGAGAAGGGTTTCATTAGGCCAAGTGTGTCGCCTTGGGGCGCACCGATTCTGTTTGTCAGAAAGAAAGATGGATCGCTTCGGATGTGTATTGATTATCAACACCTCAACAAGGTCACCATAAAAAACAAATACCCATTGTCGCAGATAGATGATTTGTTTGACCAATTGCAAGGTGCTAGGTTCTTCTCAAAGATTAATTTACGGCCCGAGTATCACCAATTAAAGATCAGAGAGCAAGATATTCCTAAGACAGCCTTCAGGACTCGTTATGGGCACTTCGAATTCTTGGTAATGTCTTTTGGGCTGACCAACGCCCCATCAACTTTTATGGATCTTATGAATCGGTTCTTCAAGCCATTTCTCGACTCTTTCGTGATTGTTTTCATCGACGATATCCTTGTTTTTTCGCGATATCAAGAGGATCATGCTAATCACCTCAAGGCAGTTCTACATACTCTTCATCAGCACCAGTTGTATGCAAAGTTCTCAAAATGTGAGCTTTTGCTAGAATCAGTTACCTTTTTGGGCCATGTTGTTTCCATGGAAGGGATTCGGGTTGAACCCCAGAAGATCGCAGCGGTAAAGGATTGTCCTAGACCGACGTCCCCGACAGAGATTCGCAGTTTCTTGGGTTTAGCTGGATATTATCGGATGTTCATGGAAGGATTCTCTACTCTCGCCTCCCCATTAACTAAGTTGACGAAGAAAGCGGTTAAGTTCCAGTGGTCCGATGCTTGTGAAAAGAGTTTCCAGGAATTGAAATCAAGATTGACTTCGGCGCCGGTGTTGATCTTGCTAGAAGGTACAGAGGGATTTGTGGTGTATTGTGATGCTTTAAGGGTTGGTCTGGGGGGTGTGTTGATTAAATATGGTAAGGTTATAGCGTATGCTTCGAGGCAGCTCAAGAATCACGAGAAGAATTTTCCGACGCATGATTTGGAGCTCGTAGTGGTTGTCTTTGCATTGAAAATCTGGCGGCATTATCTTTATGAGGTCTATGTGGACGTGTTCACAGACCACAAGAGTCTTCAGTATTTATTCAAACAGAAGGAATTGAACTTGAGGCAGAGGAGGTGGTTGGAATTGCTCAAAGATTATGATATGAATATTTTGTACCATTCAGGGAAGGCGAATGTGGTGGCCGACGCTCTTAGTCGAAAATCCATGAGTAGCTTGGCTCATTTGGAAGCAGGTCAGAGGCCTTTGGCTCAAGAGGTTTACCAATTGGCCATCCTGGGGGTTTGTCTTTCGACCTCAGACGAAGGGGATGTTGTGGTGCGTAATGGAGCGGAATCTTCGCTTGTAGCAGAAGTCAAGGAAAATCAATTCAATGATCTAGCATTGGCACAGTTGAAAGAGGCAATTCTAAATCACAAGACCACATAATTTTCACTCGGCAATGGCGACAGAGTCTTGCCGTGTCAAAGAAGACTATGTGTTCCGGATGTGGATGATCTTTGGGAGAGAATAATGGCGGAGGCTCACAATTCTGGATATTCTGTACACCCAGGTTCTACGAAAATGTATCACGATCTCAAGGAGATTTATTGGTGGAATGGTATGAAGAGGGGTGTGGCGGACTTTGTGGCTTGGTGTATGAACTGTCATCAAGTGAAGGCCGAGCATCAAAGGCCCGATAGGTTGGCGCAGCTTATGGAAATACCAATATGGAAATGAGAGATGATCAATATGGCCTTTGTGGTAGGGTTACCGCGCACTCCTTGTAAGTTCGACTCAATTTGGGTAATAGTGGATCGGCTCACGAAGTTAGCACATTTCTTGCCAGTCAAGTCCACCGATACTGCAGAACAGTTCGCTAAGTTGTATATCAAAGAAGGCTCCATGGCACTCCATTTTCTATTATCTCAGATCGAAGGGCCCAGTTCACAGCTAACTTTTGGAAGAAATTTCAGCAAGGTTTGGGGACGCAGGTAAATCTCTGCACAGCCTTCCATCCACAAACTGACGGGCAGGCAGAGCGAACTATTCAGATGCTTGAAGACATGTTACGATCTTGTGTACTTGATTTTAAGGGTAGCTGGGATGATCATTTTCCGCTTATAGAGTTTGCTTACAACAACAGTTTCCATGCTAGTATTCAGATGGCCCCATTTGAGGCATTGTACGGAAGAAGGTGTAGTTCTCCGATTGGATGGTTCGAGGTTGGTGAGGCGGACCTGCTAGAGCTGGATCTTGTGCATCAAGCTATGGAGAAGGTTAGAATCATAAAGGAGAGGTTGAAAATTGCTCAAAGTCGTCAGAATTCCTATTCGGATGTTCGTCGTAGGGATTTGGAGTTTCAAGTAGATGATTGGGTATTCTTGAAGGTATCTCCCATGAAGGGAGTCATGCGGTTTGGAAAGAAGGGGAAATTGAGCCCAAGGTATGTCGGGCCGTATAGGATCGCTCAAAGGATAAGCCAGGTAGCGTATAGGCTGGAGTTGCCCCCTGAAATGTCATGGGTGCACCCGGTGTTTCATGCATCCATGTTAAAGAAGGTGATTAGAGATCCATCTTTCATTGTGCCGGTTGAGACCGTTGAAGTTAATGAAGAATTGTCATATGAAGAGGTTCCGGTTGCTATTCTCGATAGGCAAGTTCGTAAGTTGAGAAACAAGGAGATTGCTTCGATTAAAGTATTATGACGGAATCAACTCGAGGAAGCCACATGGGAAGCGGAAAATGAAATGAAAGAGGAACAACCTCATTTGTTTGAATAAGTGAGGTAGTTGTTTATGAAAGTGGTCATCTCTAAGTTTTGTGTCATATCTTGTGTAAAACCACCCCACTCCCTTAATCCCCATTCTCTTAGGACTCCTCAACCTTGTACCATATTTGTATGTATTGTGTTAGCTGAATTATATGAAATTCGTTGAAATAACTGAATTATGTGCGATTCGTTGTGTTAACTGAACTATGTGGGACTTGTTGAATTGTGTTTCGGGGGATCTCTGGCAGGTGGATAGGCCTATTTACAAAGGAAACTCTAGCGAAAGTTTTAGAAAATATCGGAGTTAGTGAAAATTTGGGGATTGGCATTTTGTGTTTTCATACCCAAGTGATTTCCCGATCCTCATTTGAGGATGAATGATTTTAAGTGGGGGATGATGTAAAGACCCGTAGAACTTCTGACTAAAAACGATGCCCGGATAGGTCCCCATGTTGATATAACTGTAGAAATTCTTGAAATGGACCCCTTTGGAGTAAAAAGAACCCAGGACTTAAAAGATAGAATTTTCCAGAATTGCGCGGATCTGCGGTCCACTATGCGATCGCAGATCATGTATGCGAACCGCATAGTGGTCGCATATCTGGACAGTTTGATGTCCATTTTGAGGACAGTTATGCGACCCATAATGCGATCGCATTTCATGAAATTTGGGACGCATGGTTGTCGCATTCATGCACCAAAATTTTTGCTGAGGGAGTTATGCAGCGCACTATGCGATCGCATAACAGGTATGCGGACCGCATAGCTGCCGCATACCTGGGCAGCATGCTTCTCTTTTTGGCCAAGCTGAGGGCCACATATGCGACAGGTCTGCAGACCGCATAGCAGGAATGCGATCGCATTCCTGACCGCATACTTGCGTCGAGGCTTCTAATTTCTAATTTTAAAACGACCCCCAGCTTAATAAAACACACATGACCTTTATTTTTAACGCTTATCCGATTAAAATAGAGAGAAGTGAGAGTGGGTTCTAATGAGAGAAAGTCACCATCTCCACCAAATTGATCCTCCATCTCTACTCAGGCCTGGAATTAATCAAGTAAACGTCATCTTCTTCACCATAAGAGGTAAGTTTCTACCCCATTTTCTCTTAATTCCCAGATTCTAGTTAAAATGGAAAACACATAGGTTAGTTCTTGAAGGTGAGAGTTAAAAACCTTGCATGCATGTGATTAATTTACCATAATCTTGAAAAGGTAAGTAGGTTAGAGTAATCTTCCACAAAAAAGGATTATGCAATCAAAACAAACACATAGCGTTTGATAAAATGCCCAAATGAGTACAAGTCATATTCATGATTCCTAATCCTAGGTTTAAATGTGTCACATTGTAAATTAGATTGATGGCGCTAGAAGGTCCGGTGATTTGAGAAATTCCAATTCGAGGTATGTATGGCTAACTCTAATCCTCATAGGATAAACCTGTTGTGTTCACTTTCCGGGTATGGCTCTCTTGTTTATCATCTATGGAATTTATGTGTTCTAAGTGCCTAATTGAGAAATTCTTGCTTCTACATTGTTCCTTGCTACTACCATGTTGTTATGATATTGCAGTGTATAAATTGTGATCATCATGTTCCCATTTTACTATGTGTGTGATCCTATTATGTTATGGGTGTGGTAAGATGTGAACGGATGGACTGGTATGAAATATGAATCAAAAAGTTTTAATGATATGCAGTGTGAGTAAAGAGATGAGGTCGAATTGATATGAAACATGAAACAATGAATTGGATTGTTATGGAATATGGATTAAAGGATGGATTGTTGTGAAATATGAATCAAAGGATTCTAATGATATGAAAGATGAATCAAACAATGATATGTGTTGGGGATAAGAAAAGGTTAAAACTGATAAAAGCGACCTAAAACATCCATGAATCGACAGGAGAATGTCCTAGGGGTGAGATGGCCTATCCGATCCGGCTGGGATCACACTCCATGCCGTACACATGGATGACTTGATATTGTGATATGATGATGATTATTATCCTCAATGTTTTAGTTGAGATGGCCTAGCCGATCGGGCAGAGATCAGACTCCGTGTGCAGTGCACATGCCATGTTGTTAGCCTAGCCGATTCAGGAAGAGATCGGACTCTGTGTGAACAGGCCACGGTGGTGATATGAGATGTGATGATATTCGGACCTCACCTAGGATGGCTTAGCCAATCGGGTATATATTGGAATCCGTGTGACAACGACATGGTGGATTAGTAATAATAATAACAAGATGAAACTTAACAGAACATTAACCAAAAGTTGGCAAAACGGGATGAGGGATGTGGTAAATCTTGTTTGTGTTTTTCCTCGCTTCGGTGTATTGTTGTATGATGCCTCTATTTGTGCTGATTGTTGATGTTATCCTATCAAGAGTAGGTTTGTTCATACATACTAGTACTATTCAATGGTATTAACGTCCCTTTTGTCGGGGATGCTACATCTTTTAAATGGATGTAGGTGGTTTTGTAGCAGGTAGCGTTGATCGCCGTTAGTGGTGCCTTCCTCCATCTTTTCAGTAGTTCTGGTGAGTCCCACTTCCTCTCAGGGTTGTGCGTAGTTCATCTTGACTCATTTTGTATATGTCATTCATTTGATGTATAGACGGGGCCTTGTTGCCGGCAAGTCTATGTATTCCTCTCCGTAGTCTTAGAGGCTCCGTAGACATTATGTGGGTTGTATATATATATTTTGGGTAGTTTTCATATTCACTCGTAATCGTGGTACCATATCGGGAATGTTGTATTTAGTGTGTATATTTTTGTAATATAAAATGCTAAAACTTTAAAAGAGGAAATAATGGACTTTATGGTTATTAAGTCATGTTTTGAGTGTCTCTTGCTGTTTCATATGAGTAATGTATACTATAACCACGGGGATACGTGTCGGGTAGGAAAGGCAAACCAGGTTCGTTTGATCGGGTTCGTTTGGGTAGGCGCCGGTCCCGTCCCTCGATTTTTGGGGCGTGATAGTACTACAACAGAAGAACCTACCTTCGACACTTCAAAGTCGGGGACATAGTCATAAGAAAAGTCACCATCAACACTCGAGATCCTAATGAAGGGAAACTCGGCCCGAATTGGGAAGGACCCAACCAAATCCTCGACATAGTCGAGAAAGGATCTTATAAACTCGAAACGATAAGCGGCGAACCACTACAAAATAACTGAAACATATCGCTTCTTAAGTGATACTATTGCTAAGGTATGACTATGTAATGGGATAAACGGTCGAATGAACCGTGTCCATATAGATTAGCCGAGCCCGGACAACAAGACATGTACGCATGTATAAATTTTTCAAAGAAACATTCCTTTTTCTCGAACATCTCGTGTGTTGAAGTAAATTCTCTACTACACAAATCACATACTTATCATTCTAGTCTATCATGCAAAACCAACACTTGTGAAAAATGGCTCAAGAGCCAAGCACAAAAAGACTTCAAACACTTGGGGACTGCATACTCGAGTTACCTAAATTCAAAGGCACAAGACCTCAAAGAGGCACCCCTCTATATATTTTCCAAGGCCATACTCGGGTCCTAACATTTCGAACAAGTTCAAAATATTGTCAGGGAATATGTCCAAGAGACATACCGGAAGGCTACGACCATATTAAAGGCTACAGACAAAATAACGCAGCTCGGAGACATTGGAATTCCACAATAAAAAGGCCTTCAAATACTTAGAAAATTCGGTTAAAAAGGCTACCTTCGGCAAAGCAATTAAAAAAAGGGCTTCGATAAAATTAGCCCTCGAATAACTAAAAGGCTTCGATAATATCACCCTTTGAAAAACCTTAAGGGGTATCAAATTATCTTAACACTAACACATTGAGACACAAAAAAGAAAAATGGGGTTCCGATCACCGGACCTTGAAAAAACCCAATGGGTATAAAAAAACATATGCTAAGACATAAAGAATTTTTCACCAAGTCTTTAGCCGAAAAAGGGGAAAGCAATAGCCATTTTTAGAGGCCGAATCGGCCCAATCTAAAGAGCCTAAGGGACAATACAATTAGAGTTTTAGAACTCATTCTCACTCGAGTCGGACTCAAGGGTTCCGCTATTCCGAGCTCAAATAAAAGTCAATTATAGCTCGTGGATTCAAAAAAAACCTAAGGGGTATATTATTGTAAGCTCAAAACTTACCCATCATTTGATAAAACCCTAAGGGTTTACTTTATTCTAAAGTTCAAAACCCATTCGAACTTGATTATAAAGATAATACATCTATGGATTCGATCAAGCCACCCCCGAGATAAAGTTTTGAGTGAATTTCCGAGATTGGGGATTTACCCTCGTATAAACGAAAAACTTAAGGGTTTACTTTGGCTATGAACTAAAGTTAGTAAGATTGCAGCAATGAGAATTTTTAACATTTTCAATGAAGACAAAAAGCATATCTAGGCTTGAAAACATACGAAGGCATTCGAAGAGAAATTTCTATTATATATCAAATAGTTTGTACAAAAGTCCAATCAAGGCCTCACACAAAAAAAAAAAGATACAAAAAAAAAATCCTATAAGCCTAGTCCACCCCGGGAGCCACGTCCTCGGGTGTCACATCTTCATGAGTTGCTACTTTGACGGCCTCGTCCCCATCCTCTCCACTCTCGGATCCACTAGCGGAATCCTCTTCGTCAGAAAGCAAGGCTATGGCCTCGACCTCCAACGCTTTGGCACTTTCGATCTCAGCATAGAGGTTGAAGCCACGAGAATGCACTTCCTCGAGAGTCTCTCTCTGTGATTGACTCCTATCATGGTCGGTAACAAATGACAACTTGACTTCAGCAGCAACCGAGATCTCCTGTGCCCGAATGTTGGCAAACTCTGCATCAGCTCGGTAAGAGGCCACAAGCGCCTCTGCCTCATACTTAGCTTTTGAAAGCTCAGTGACCAGCTTAGCCTCGAACTCGAGCTCGGGCCCGAGCCAAGCTTTCCTCCATCACACTTTGGAGCTGGCACTCGACTGAAGCCAATTGGGCTCGAAGTGCATCATTCTCTAAGGCAAGACGCTCCATATGTTGTCTCCACCCTAGAGTTTCAGCCTCCTTTATCTTAGCCTCCTCTCGAAGCGGTGCCACCATCTTGCACTTTTGCTGAGCCTCCACAATCAAAAGGTTAATTACCAGAAATCAAGTTAACAAATAACAAGCTCTTGAGAAGTTATGTTACCCATTCAATGAGTTATGTTTGCTCTCGATGGGCTCTTGTGAGCTCGAGTCGCAGGGTCATGTTTTTGGACGTAGAGGAGTTTGAGGCCATCCCTCTCCTCCACGAGTTTTTTGACCTCGGCCTCACATCGGGATAGCTCAGCCCCGGATTTGGAAGATGCTTCTCGGTGGAGCACCATGGCATGCACACAAAGAAGGGAGTCAGACTTGAAAAGATATGAATTAAACACGAGTGTAAATATGAAGAAATGTAACTTACCTTTTTCAGAAGCCGCTGAGCCTCGTAGAATACAAATGATGCGTCTGGTTCAGGACCATCATCGACCCCAGGAAAGCAATCCCGGAATATGTTATTCCCTTTGTGGGCCAGCCCCGCATCGGGAGTCCCCATGGCCCGAGCATCTTGAAACTACCCCTTAGAGAATGTGGAGCCAAGCGGCGAGTGGCCAGTGTTTATTATACTAAGTGAATCACTTGGGACATTGTCTTACCTCTGAAGGGACTCTAGGCTAGACCATTTGGGCACACCCGTCGACTAGTTATCGCCGGGGGGGGGGGG